>MU159477.1:183744-194176 GCA_015888305.1 Antheraea pernyi | reverse complement strand
TTTTTTTTACCATTTCATTGAATCTCTGCACGTCGTTATAAAGAAATTCAATTTAACGAAAAATATCTTGGTAACTTATAAATTAAAATACAGCCTATTTTTATATCTAATCTCTATTAAATAATATTTATTAATATATAAGAAAAAATAAATCATTTTATTTTAAGTTACTTTTTTTTGTTTTTTCAAAGAATCGCATTTTTCTAGAACGTACTTCTTTTTTTTTCTAGTAACACTTTGCACTCACGTCATTGTGTCTGACTTCTACCGTGTACTAAGTTCATTGTGCCTGACAATAAGACACTGCAATCTATAAATAACGTTGGTTACCAACATATGTCACAAACTGCAGCTGATATCCGGCAGGTCCTTATTGTGTTGATAATGACATAATATTTTAAAATCAGAGACATAATATCTTCCTACTTGTCCACTGTTGGAAGTAGTTTTGTTATAAGTCGCGCGACTGTGGTCGATCTTTGGCGTTATGAGTCGAATCGTTTTCAGCAATTCCTCAGTGCATCCTCGTTACATCTAGCGTGAGGAAATCTGACTGGACTGAAATCAGAAAGACTGGTCTACTGGCACAAATTTAAGAAACTTGACAAATACCGATTTCAGCGATTATTCTGTGTTATTTCCATTTGGGGTTGGATTTGGTTGCCGCTTAAGAGGATAGTGAATGTTCCTATGTTTTTAAGTTTTCTATGACAATGAAATAATTGTCATTTGTCTCGATTGTTCTACATAATTCCTCCCTCGTTAACGTGTCTTTTAAGATTGTGTTCAAAGATTCGACCAATAGACTAAAAATTTTAGAGGCAAAGTTATAAAAAGGTTGCCCACGTTGGGTATCCCACACATACTTTACTTATGTGTGGGACTTCCAGACGCGCGACTCTTTGTAAATGCCACTTATAAATTTGTTTACATTACATATCGAGTAAAAGTGTGTAATTTTTTTAAATTTTTTTGTTAGGAGACATCTTATTAGACTTTGATACTATATAATTTGTTTAATCCGGCTCTGTTTATGTAATTGTTTACCCGTGGGAATGTCGTACTATCGTTGTCCACGTTTGTCTACCGTATTTCATGGTCACTCGAGTCATGTCAGGAGTAAGAAAGCCAATAAATATGTCTTCGTAATAAAGTTACTATATATAAGCATATAAAGTGAGAATTTGTATTTGGGTGTCTATAATAAACTCTACATATGTCTATGATAGCTCTGCTCAAAAATATTTCTAGATTTTTCTATATGCGTACGCTGTAGGTGATAGATGTAATCAATTTTTATACACTTATATTAAAAGTAAACTAAATAGTTACGCCTGCAAAATCCGTTATCTTATTTTATAATAGAGTAAACTCTTAACTTAAAAGTTAACTGTCTATTTAAAATTATTATAGATTCGTTTGGTTACTTATCTCGTTTATTATCTGTTAAAAACAGAGACTAAATTAAGTTTTTTTTTCTCTATGGCAGATTTTACAGACGTAAGAAGGATTCGAATTTTAAATGAAAATTATATGTTATTTCGACGGCGGTTATTTATTTTATTGCTATATACCATCGAGGATGGTCACCTGACATAAATATTTGTATTTTTTTTTGCCAAAAATCACTTTTTGTCAAGCTTTCACTATTTTTAATTTTCGTACTCGAAAAGAATATTGAATACATACATTAATAGCTGATTGCGTTGAAATCATTAGAAATAACAAAAAAAATCTTTTGTCAAAAAAAATGTTTATCTTAGGCTTCCGTTGAAATTGCGCCTTTATCTAACATTGGGACTATTTATATGTATTTAAATCACAATTTCGGTGTTTTTCGCGAGATCTTAGCTGCCATGTAAAGGCTTTTATATTTTGTTCATAATGTGTTATCTGACAATATATTTTGTAATATTGGTTGCGTTTTACATACTACAGTTTAGTACTACTACTTACTACATCAAGAAAATTGGTTGCCAAAAATGTCATAATTTCATATGCACGCAGTAGTGCTTTAATTAATATTCGTACATATTCATAGCTAATTTAATTTAGAACTGATTCTTCCACTACGTATTCACGATTGGTGGCTATAATATATGAACGGAGATTGTCCTTCGAAATGTTTCCAGCTATATAATACCTTTATTTTGATTAAGCTACTATATAATTGCTACTTTTGCTGTTTTGCAACGTGTCTGTGTAGAAATAAAGCAAACAGTACAAGCACGCGAGAATCCTGGCATTATTTTTTGTATTTAGAAAAACATCCTTCTTTTTTATTTCTTACGTTATTTAAAAAAAACCTATCGATACGAGTAAGGAGCATAGTGAAAAAATTATATATTTTAAATACTGTATTTATAATTAAACAAATATGTATCTCAATTTTAATTACTTTCTGGAGCTCAGAGAAAGAAGATTTTAAGAAAACCAACGAAATTAAATTGTAAATTAAAATTTGTGTTTTTGCCACGCTTTCTTCTCTAATTACAGCGCTTAGTTAATAACGTTTGTAATTAAATAAAAATTATCAAAATTCATCACTTTGAACTGGTATTCTTTTAAATGATTAGAATTTATAATTATTTTATGATGTAATGAGTGACCGCCTGTATCTTTTTGTTATTAAATTATATTCTGTATATTATTTAAGTTAATGTTGCTATATGAGAAAATAAAGTTTCAACTCATTTATAATGTTTGTTTTAATTGTTTTTAGAAATTGGAAGTAAAATAAAATTGTCCTTGTTACACCAATACAATACATCTAAATATATAAAAATCCAGTGTCCTAATGTTTTTCCACTATGAACAAAGAAACAACTCAACCTATCTACATGAAAGTTGCTATTTATGTATAATTTGGTACAACTTGAGAGTTAGGATAATTTTTACTTTGATTAATGGCCTCTCGAACAGATGGCGCTTGAAATTAGTTTGTTGAGAGAAGACTTTAGGACCGACTGTTATAAATATCTAATAGATGGCGCCACGTTTTAATTTTGTTTTCAACTTTATGTTGCACATTTTATATTAATCTTTCAACATGTAATAACTGAGCTACAGCAACGCGTGGCCGGGTGAGTTAGTTATAAATAAAAATGCATATCAATGCAAATTATAGATTAATTATGGCGTATAAGTCGGCAATAGGTTGATTAAAGTAATTCAAGGTAATCAAAATGATACTACATTACAAATAAACATATTCCTGTATTTATTATCCTCTAAACAGGAATCATTTATTGCCGAAACTTCTCCATGAAAAGAAAACACACATCACTGAACATGTAGTTCTTATAAAACTCGTAGTTTCTGTAGTTTCTAAAAGCTTTAATAACATTATCTATACATCTATCTTCTATCTATCTATTCTATGCATATAATAAAAATGAAGTGTCTGTATGTAATATCAAAATATTTATTTAACTGATTGGGTATGAAAGTATACACGCTTCTAATTAAAAAAAAATGCAATTTTTAAAATTTTTGTCGGTCTGTCTGTCTGTTTGTTCCGGGTAATCTCCGAAACAGCTGGACTGATTTTGATGGAAATTTCACTGGCAAATAGTGGAAATTATAACAAGTAATTTGGTCTAGTTATTAACCGTGACTTCATCCGTAGTGCTATCTCCAAAAACCGATTTTCACGAAACTTTCACTGGCAGATAGTTGACCTTATAGGAAGTAATATAGGTTATTCTATTTTAGATTAGTTATTACCCGCGACTACGCCCGCATGAAATTTAGCAAAAATATGTTGTTCACTGTAACCATGTGCATAAGATGTGCGTTGTACTGGACTTCAACAATAAATATAATTGAAATTTACCTATATACCTTTATCTATGTATGTAATTTGAATTATATTGTCTTTTCGGATATTTGGTTTTATTTACCGTGTTTTCGTCAGCATAACTCAGCAAGCATAGTAACATAAGAATATTGTATCGAGTTCATTGAGCACTATTAAAATTGTCGGATATTAAAAACTGCTTGGACAGATATAAAGTTTTGTATCTTGATTTATATTTATGCAAGATTTCAAGACGTCAGCTCATTTTCATTGTTTACAATTCAACATTATAATTATTAATAGTAATTAATTTAATTAATAATATGTACGACGATAAACCTCATTTGACACACTGTTAGTATTTATATATCTAATGTATACGTTACATGTTACTGTAAGTGGCATGCGTGTCGTACTTACAATTGTTTTAAAGAACATTTCTATAATTGAGGCATATATAATCAAAGACAGCTAAGTGCCACGAGTTCTAAAAATGAACTGAGTATGGAGCCATCTAGTCTATAATTGGTTGCAAATCACCATTTAATTCCTATAAGAAACAAAATACAGCTAGCCTTTTAATTTTCGTTTTAAAATTGATTTTGGGATCAAATACATTTATTTAAGTACAACCGAGTCATCAAATAAGAAGTAAATTAAGAATAAAATACAGTTAAGGGATTTGCATTTTTTAATTTCTTGAACTTCTCTTTTAGAGCTGATGGCCATAGGCAGGTAAAACCAATAGCATATGCCACTCCCTATAATTGAAACTTTGAAGATAAGTAAAACTCCAACTCTGAGAATAGATAAACATTTTTTTTGTTTCCTGCAAATTTGGTCTCTATGCACTTAGCTGTTTTTGGTTTTATATGCCTCAATTGTACATGGTCGCACAATTTTATATTCCTTTAATATACAGCTAGTATTAAATACACCTGTAGTAGGTATGGTGGTCTAGAGGTTTGATAGGTTGAATATCAATCCCATGTCCATAGGTTCGAACACCGGCGTGTAGCAACGAATTTTTCGAAATTCGCACATATTTACTATTTTTAATTGATAACACTATCAGCTGACGATGAAGGAAAACGGTATGAAGTTACCTGAACCTGAGAAATGGTGTATTACTACTGTGTGTGGAAAAACAGAACTTCGGATTTCACAGATATTGGCGTGGTTATTTATGTCCGTTCCTTCATTCGGGAAGAGGCCCATGGCTTTGCACTGAGTCCCTAACAGGCTGATGATGATGATGAAATGAAGCTATCGTGATAATTATTTTTATTTTTATTAAGATTTAAGATGAAAAACTTAAAAATATTGAAATCTATCCAGTGATCTATGAATGATGCGGGCACAGCGGCAGAGCGCTATAATTCTATTTAAATGAGAATAAATTATTTATTGAACGTAGAACCAAGAGTAACATCTAGAACTCTCACGTGAAATAGGAAATTTCTTTTTGTACTTCAAGACAACATACGTGAAGATATTCGTCCAAAGAAATGCGAACGCATATGGACCAATTTGATTGGATGATCGCATATTCCTGGCCATTTTAATACCTCTTTCACCCCTCAAACCCTATTGGTTAACAATAGCTCTCGCGCGCATCTACAGGGTTGCTGCCATCTATAATAATTTTAATAAAATTTAGAAACTGAATCTGTGGTGCTTTCCAAGTCTCCTGTGAGTAAGTAAGTGTGAATATCTAACATTATCTATTCATCAAGACTCTCTACATCTATGTAAAGTTTCCAGATGATTGGTTGAGTAGTTAAGACGTGAAAGCGCAAACAAACAAACAAGCTCACATTCCAATTAATAATATAAATTAGGATTAAGGATGGTAGGAGACGAATAATCGTTGTACTGACAAATGCCATGAGTTTTTTAATTTTATTGTTGACAACCAATCTTCTAGTAGATTATGAGTGTATTTTTGTTGTGTAGGTAATGATTTAACAAGTTTCTAGATCATATCAACGAACTAAAAAGATGGTGACCGTATTGTTAGAACTTTCCAGGGAGTTTTTGTGGCCTCTCTGAATTGATGCTCTGTTGTATTATTTCCCATTCATTTATGCACGTTAATCGAACTATATTACGTAAATAACCACCAATATTAGAAAACATAGAGCCAAATAACGTAAGATTATGAATAAAATATAAAATCCACTACATGACATTTCAAGATCCCGCCAAAAAGTCCAAACAAATGTAGACCTTATGATGCACTAATCCACAGACGCTTGGCGGCATAAGTTTAAAAAAAATACCGGATTTATTAAAAAGTTTGGAAAACTTGAACAGCAACAAAGTAGAATTTATTTAGATTTTTTTTTAAACGGTTAGATATTTAAAAACATGAGCCGCTATTTCGAGATCTGGGTCTTAAAAAATCAGCCGAGGGGTTTATTATGTCCCTTAGGATTGCAACTACCATATTAAATTTGCAATAGTAGGATATAATTAAGCGAGATGGTATGTGATTCTCTATTCGTTTGTTACATTCGTTAGGTGTATATTCGCTATGAAATGGCTTGCAGGGTGGCATGATCGTAGTGACCAACGATGAATTGTAAACTTAGTCGCCGTTGTTTATGCTTATCATCAACTTCAATGCAGCCTTTTCTTCATATGTTAATTAAAAAAAAAAATATTCCTTATTCAAAATAAACAACAAATTACCAATTAATATTTTCAACATTTATTTATTAAATCTGTTTACACATTAAACTTGTTATTTCCTTGAACATGTTATGTATAATTAACCTGAAAATAGAATTAATATCCTGATTTGTCCTCAATTGTGTTTAAAATACTAAATATTTATTGTAGAGGTAAATATGAACTAACATAGCGTGATTAATTAGAACTGAATTATTAATATTTACCACTGCAACAAATGGATAACATAATATAATAAAACAAGTAAACAACTGTATGTTCGTACATTAATCCTACAGTGTTTTTTAGAAAAGATTTTATTGACAGACATATGATTTCTTGTGTATATATATATATATGATTTAACATATTTAGCCTTATTAAATAAACACAGTAAATATCTAAAATGAAGTCACGTTTCTTAAGATCTATAAATTCTTATTTTTCCTTTTCGTTTGCCCAAAGAAATATAATTAAAGGCAATAAAGAAATCCTTCTGTCCCTAAATAAAACATAACCTCAAATCGGTGGGTATTTACAACAATCAACATAGATACCATTCAGAGATTAAAAAACTTAAATTTATCTAAACACTATTATTATGCTATCAACTTAAAGACTACGCAATAATAATTTACACTTTTACATGCATTTAGCGTATTTATGAGATTTTTTTTTCAGAGAATTTTAACTTTTAGATATGTGTAACCTCAATATCTAAAATAGCATATTGACTTTAATTTATATTTGTAGAGTTTATTTAGGTGACAGTGTTGTAATAAAAAGGTGATAATGCCCAGCAAAATTTCAGGGGCCTCAAAGTTGTGAGAGTCTAAAAAACACTTGTAGACAAGATACTATTGAAGAGATGCGCGACCGATGATTTTGACAAGGGCCTTTTAAAGGCTCGAGTTATACTTCACAAATATATGACATAACCTCTCCGTAATGACTATGAATCAGATTCTTCTTTGACTTAGAATAACAATTCGGCAGTTGAAATAAATTGGGTCGCATCTGCCGTGTTTTTGCAATTGCTATTTGTATATATTTGGATTCAGTAAATAAGAGCATTTAATAACCTATTTTTATTCACATATAAGTTTATGTTTTTAGAATGCACTTAATAGAGTTAAACCTATTTTGCTAAAGACTCAGGTCACAGACTTCCACTTTTCTCTAATTTGTCTTTTAGTTAAATACACCACTTTTTCTTACCTCACCTTTCACCTCACATTATTAAAGACTGAAACACAGTTGAGTGATTTAAAAGCAACACATGAATTGTTCTTCAGGGCATCTCGGCACAGAGATCTGTAATTTAGGACAGTTCCATATCTTCTCGCATCTACAACGTGATCTGAATTTCCTCTTACTTGGATTCTCGATGTAATTCTTGTTGTATGACGAGCCGCCGAATTTCTTGGAGTAATTTACCTTCGGTGCGAATTTTGGTGATGTTTTTGTATCTTCGATAGCTTCTTCAGACTTCTCTGTCGAGTTCAAATTCTCCGTTTCGTAACTCGACGTCGTTTGGTCTTCGAAATCTCTGGCCTTTCTTTCGAATTTTGTCTCTGATTGTGCACTGTCGATATTCACACTATCCTTATTTTCTTCTACTTTTGTTTCAATATTTCCATTGATAACTAATAGGTTATTATTATTATCTTCTTCACTTGGAAAGTCCTCTACATAAGCTGCTCGTTTGTCAGTTTTTGTAACATTAACTTCTGGTATTACGTCAGATAGAGCTTCAGTCTCAGATACATCTGAGTGATTTAAGCTGTCTTTCTTATCCGCATCATCGATTACGGATATTAAGGATGGATTTACAGTTGTAATTTCTTCATTGTTGTCTACATTTATCTCGGAGTTATCTTTGATAACTGGTTGTAGTTTGAAATAAGTTACCTCACTTTTTCTGTCGTCTTGGGGTGCTGTCGATGTTGTGTGAAGGCACAGCGTAACAAATAGTAGTTGCCTGCAATCAAAGAACAAATAAGTTAGAATTAACTTAACAATATTACTATTTTCGGGATAAAAATTGAAAATGAGGCGTTTTTTATTTACTTATATCATTTAGGTTTTAGTAAAAAATAGGTTGTTTTTTACATAAATCTTAAAGGTATTGTGTAATGAAACTTAATGTAGTTTTCTAAGTAAGATTATATAAGAACAAATAATTATAAATGACCTGATAATTAAATACGTGGGATTTATTTTATATAATTCCTATAAGAAACTAATTATTTTTAACAAATAATTATATTATATACATAGAAATAGAGAATCTATTTTTATGAAGTAGTAGCGACCCATCGCGACTGCGCATACGAGTAGTTGCAATGTACTATTGTGGAAATCTAAGTAATATATAGGCAATATAAGTAGATATATAAATGTCTAGATAATAAGATAGATAATTTTTTGACACTTTGTTAGTCAGAGTTCATCAAAATTATAAAAACCAGGTAATAATCTTTAAATAGACAATTTCGTTACTTGCTCGTAATCTTAAATCTGCTACTCGTATATCTTTTAAAATATTCAATGATTCGATATGGTAACTCCAAGCAATTTTCACAAAATAAAATGCCCAACCTAACTAAATTATTAAATACTAGCCGTGTCCGCGACTTCGTCTGCATAGAAGGTAATGTAAATAAACAGTGATTAATAAAGTCATCTGAATGTTGTAAGTTCATTTACTTATCTACTTATTTGTCGAACTTAAGTCGCGTCCTCATTAAAATTACTATAACTTTTGAAAGACCGAACCCATTTTAATCAAACAGACACTAAATGTTACCCGAAGATATACCTTACTACTTTCTTGATTGAAGTTTTATTATGAACCAAGTACTTAAGCAGTGATGCGTGTTCATACAAACAGGCAGACAGACATTTCTAAATATAATTGAAATAATTAATTGTTTTCTAATTTTTTTTTTTTTTATAGTAGCACGGCAAAATGACTGCACTGCGCCTGATGGTAAGCACAGTACAATCCAAAAACAACGGCGACCACCGAGTGATATACTATCCATCGCCGGTCGCCACTGTCATGCCGGCCTGCGAAAAGCTGTATATGCACAGACTGATCCCGAAACGGAAACGCGACTCGCGAAAGCGAATCACTATGACGCGCTTTTTCGCCATATACATGGTGGTTGCGACCCAGTCAGGCTGTAAAACCCTACCACCCCGCTTTCGCCATTGCCTCGTTCGTTATTCAGCAGGGTGCACCACGTATAACTCAATATTACGCTAACCGGTTTCGATGATTCAAACTTTCAAGAAACGAGCCTACTCCTTTCTTAAGGGCCGGCAACGCATCTGTGTTTCCTCTCGTGTCGCAATTGTCCATGGGCGGCCGTGATCACTTACCATCAGGTGACCCGTATGTTCGTTTGCCACCAATATTATTAAAAAAACTCTTCAATTCTTAGGAGCCTATTGTGCTTATGTTCGTTGCTGTGTTGCAACATGACGCAAGCATTGTAATTACATTACTTAAGGTGTATAATGTGTGAAGCGATGGTAGCCGAGTTGGTGGTAGAAACTATCGCGGATTACTGAAAAGATTGCGTTCGTACCAAACGTTACTTACTGTACAACCAATTGAAACCATATCGCATACCATACCAATAGATACCATACCGCAAAAATGCGCATATTTTAATATACTTAAGGCGGAACGGAGTTCGCGGGCACTGCTAGTAAAATATATTTATGTACACTAAAAATGGAAAAATAAAGTAAATTTTCAAAAAAAAGTATTAACCGACTTCAATATCAATCAAAAACCCATAAGGCACTAAAAAGCGGAAAATAAATAGTTTATCAAATTAACCAAATGAAATAAAACATATGAATATGTGTGCCACCTAGAGATGTACCCAGTCGGTACACATGGGAAGTACCAGCTTTCAAATAAAAAAAGAATAAACAAAATCGGTT
>MU159477.1:128184-159609 GCA_015888305.1 Antheraea pernyi | reverse complement strand
GTTACAGTAGATGGCGTAATGTAAGATTGTAAGTAGGTGTGTAAATTAAAGAAATGCTTTTTCAAAAACATTTGTAACTATGACACCATAGTTATTTAATACATTTTAAAAAACGCGTGCTAAGCCGCGGGGGACAGCTAGTTGTACATAAATGAAGTGAATGGAAAATAATACCACGGATCATGAATTCTGATGATGCCACAAAACTCCCAGGAAAATTCCAACAAGATGGCCACCATCTTGTTAGTTTATTGAAATTATATCAAGAAACTTGTAATATCGATACTCACTTGACAATGGCCAGTAATAGTCTACTAGAAGACTGGTTGCCAAAAATGGAATGGAAGAAGAACTTGTAATATTATTAACTACTCGACAATGGCAGTAATAATCTAAAAGATTGGTTGCCAAAAATAGAGTTAAACCAAAAATAAAAAAAACTTTAACATTAGCAACAATTAGCAATCTTAAGTGATTTAATTAGTTCTGATTGTTTCATTTGTTCTATAAAATCTTTATACATAAAAATCTAGTGTCATTATGTTTGCCCACGATGAACTCCGAAACTACTCTATCGATCTTCATGAAAGTTGGCATCTATGTCTAATTTGACCCAACTTGTGAGATAGGGTAATTTATATTTCCATTAATATCCTTAATATTTTTTAATTACATATTAAATGATTGTCAATGTTGGTTATTGTTAGTAATTGTAAGTTTCAACAGTCTCCCCTGACGTTCCGTCTGGAGCAGGTGCTGACCGGGCACGGGTGCTTCGGTTGGTACCTGCACCGGATAGCTCGCAAGGAGCCGACCGCCGTATGTCACGAGTGCGGCGTTGAACCGGACACCGCGCAGCACACTTTCTGAGTGTGCTGCGTGGGAAGAGCAACGTCGCACTCTGGCTGCGGCGGTAGGACAGGAGCTCTCGCTGCCGAGCGTGATTGTGGCCATGCTCGGCAGCGAGGATGCGTGGAATGCAATGGCCTCCTTCTGCGAGGAAGTCGTCTCGCAGAAGGAGGTGGCGGAGAGGGTCCGGGAGGAGGACCCTCAAAGTGACCCTCTCCGCCAACGGAGGACAGGCAGGAGGAGGCGGCAGTTTGACCGTAACCGGACCTGGGCAGGATGGGTCGGGGGGCCCATCTTCCCATTGCACAGGTCCGGCGGACGGAGGAGACGGCTGGTGTGTACCCGGCTGTCTCCTAACATGACGAGACGCCGTTTTCGCTGCTGGGCCAACCGTTGGGGCGGCACGATGAAATCTATAGATATCTCGTGTCACCCAACTATAGCGGCAGACGTACACCCCACGGGGTTTTAGTCCGTGCGAGTCGGATATAACCCATTCTCTCCCCTGAGAGGGTGGTGTATCCATAAGGGATTTTCCCACGTAAAAAAAAAGTTTCACGAGTCTCGAACAGACGGTGCTTTAATTTAGTTTATTGAAAAAAAAATTGTAGGACTGATTATTATAGATATCTCTATAAAATTTCTTTTTCAATTTTAATTCAACATTTGATAACTGAGCCACTAGTCAGCTAGTGATTAATAAATTACTTGAGTATACTTTTTAATATATCCCATTATACTATAATTTTTTTCTATTACTCAACCTACTTCCTGGTACATCAGCTGGTCATCATAATTATTCCAATGCGATAAATCAATTATATATCTAGGAGTCTATCTGGTTTTGTTGCCCGTGTATCTAAGTAAGTTAGCAAACAATAGCCACGCGGCGGGTCAGGGTTAGTTTCGCTTATATTAAAGTAATGTTTAACGTCATTCAACATCTCGTAAATACCTTTATCTTATTAAATGAAATTTATAAGGAATATTTTCTAAGACTTGGATTATATATCCTTGCTTGTCATTATATATAATTTTTTAAAGTGAAAAGTTCTTCAGGCGCGTTTACGGTATTTTTGGCAGTAGATAAATTTGTAATTTCGCGTCAGCGCTATGTCAGCATTTATATACCGTATATTGGGGCCCGTGTACATGTCTTTATTATATAATAATATTATGTAATATTGACTAATATTGACATTTTGCAGCTCATTATACGTCTGATTGATTAATAGACTTTATAAAAATGTAGATAATTATTGCTCCGAGTGCAAATAGTTATGAAAACCACACTAATGTTAATAATTTCAATAAAAAAATTCTGAAATTAAAATATTGTCATTCACACTATAATAAATGAAAATTCAAAAGAGAACACAGTTATTTCATTGTTTTGATTTTTCACTTCTGTCGGCAGTCCTTATGACTGCCTCGATTTTCTTTTGTAAATATGTTATAGGCATAGAATTATGAAACTGATTACATTTACTCGCAGGTTTGTTACTCTATGGTTATAGGTAATTAAACTTTCGACCACTAGGTATTGGCACGATACACTTAGTAATTTCTAAAACATGTCACAAACCAGGATGTTGTTCAGAAACTATACAGGACAGCCAAGAATATTCCAAAAAGCAGGGCATTTTTAGAAAAACCTAACTTAATTTAACCCTATCGTATTAAACGCCAAACGTCTTGAATCTCTAACGATGTTCTGCTTTTTAGAATATTCTGGAGTACTTGTAAATAAGCTATAGACATAGTTATATATACAAATCCTAATCCGTTTAACGTTGTAAAATTTAATACGTCATATGTATATATTGTAAAAAATATAACTATTTTGTTTCTCTTTTTAAATGGCCCTCTAGATGTTCCAACCTTAAATCCTAACCTCTCTAACATTTTAATTTTTTATAACCTCTCTATCTCATAATCCTACTCCGTTAAGTGCCATGGATAATTTGAATTTAAAAATAATAAATACACGGTAATCAGTGCGTAATGCGCAACGTAATATTAACAATAGAATTAGCTTATGCAATAATTAATTATTGTACATTTTCACAACGTTGTCAGCATTTTGTTTAAAATTCCGTCCTTGCATTGTTTCGTCGTTTACTGAAAACGTACTTCTTTCCTGTATTACGTCATTAGACGTGGCTGTATGAAATGAATATCTGTTTCTACGTTTTAAAAAACAGTATAAAATATAGTTTTGCAAAGTTCTTAACAGTCTTATTCGTTATTGTATTATTGCATGCATGGGAAATAATATCATAGAAAATTAATTCTAAGATGTCAAAAAAAAAACCCTGGAAAGTTCCCTAATGCTCTGTGAAACAAATGAAGCACTGTAGTTTTATGGTTTAATTGTCGTGTATGATGCTCTCGGTCATAAGGCCAAAACTTGTTTCTTGACTCACCAGCTTGTCTTTTGTGTAATGTGACTGATATTTAGTAGCAGTTATAATTTTGTACGTACCTAGCAGTGACAATATAGCAAATTTTTTTTTATAGAATCAATTTCCCAGGCCACAAGAATAGTGTGTTGAGTAAATCCTTGACCAGCCATTACTGGATCCACAAAATTTCTGCAGAGATTTTATGATTTGAATCTGACAATGCAGTGTGGGCGGTATTGCTGTCAATTATTGTTCCCGAATTTTCTCATACGACATCAACAAGAAAACCAATTTTTTTTGTCTGATTTCACTTACGAAATTTTTTTCTGCGTTTTACAATACCGCCTTCGGATGAATTACTGGTTTTTAGTCGGTTAGTATTCGTTCTAAGCGTATGCTTAACGAGGGAGGCCTTCCCATTACCACACGGTGATCTTTATCAAAGAGAAAAGCTATATGGACTGTGTTATGATCTACAGCGACACGGGGTTTGTCCTAGTGCGGAACTCTCTTTTTGGAATGTGTATTTATTTCTGAGATAATGCTAGAATTCAAATTTCATCTCAATATTAAACGCCTGCCGTGTCACGGTGACAATCTACGCGTACGACTTAGTGTATGTTACAATAACTTATTACTTTGTTGACAACCCTAAGTTGAATTTTAAAAAATTCATAACTCTGGAACCCAACGTCTGTAGCGCCTGATTTATGAATAAACATATTATTGTAATAAACATAAATGCAGTAAAAGAAAATGCGACCATGTAATAATAGATCGCCAGATTTTTTTTTACGAAATCATGGAAAATAATGTTTTTCTCCTTGTAAGAGCTTTATTAGTCAAATATTTACATATGTATTTATAGGTTCTTTTGGTGATAATATATTAGACCATGTAATATTTTATATTTAAGAAATAGAAGGAAAGGAGATAAAATATTTTTTTGGTTTCTATGGACTTTTCTCGATTTTGTTAACATCTCGAAAACTAAACAAAATTACAGTGTCGGTGTTTTTCTCGTCTCGTCGTCATAACTAGACCCATTAAATAGATACATAAACCATACGTGTCGCCAATTCGGCTCCATGCGCGTGTGTATTACACACATGTTTTTTTAAATTACTTAACTCTTATACTGCTCTTTCCGCCCTTATCTAATCTTTGTTAATTTTTTTCATTATTGCTTGTCACCTATGGATAAGCATAATTATGTTTAACTTAAATAATACTCCGAAAAGTCCTCTGTCTACCAGTAAAAATCCAATCAAAGTCGGTTCAGCTGTTTCGGAGATTGGCTCGAATATTAATATGTGTAGATAACTGCCGGGTCTTAAGTCGTCTTACTACACGACTGGATAATAAGTGTCACAAAAAAACAACATAATTAACGTATAGTTAATTTTTAATTAACCAACCAAACAATTCCTGTCATTGTTTTACAAGCACACGGTTGTTAATATAAAATTACATTATAAATTATTCATTAATTTGTTGTTTTTTTTTACAAACTTACGTTATAAGCCAGCGGTTCGCTTCGTTGAAGACGTTTATTCCGCGTTAAAAGAAATTGAAACTTTATAGATTTGTACTAATGTATTTACAGTTGAAACAACACTCGTTGCAATATCTAATCTCTTTATAAAAGTTGTTTTTTTAAAGGTTTTCTTATCGATATGTATTTTAAAAAGTTAAAAATAAATACATAAGTCTCTCCTGCAATTTTGGTATGAGATTCTTCTATATACAAATGTACTCTGTGGTATGAGTTGTTACGAGGAGGTAACTTTCAACAAGTTTTCGTTATTAATTTCGTTATTTAGTTCGAGTTTAAGGGACACTTCGTGGATATAGTTGGACTAATATAAAGGGACTTTCTGTACTCTATCATTAACCGAAAGAGGTTAACTATAATCAATGCCTATTACTGATTTAAAAAAAACATATTTTATTTGTAGTGGTATTTAAATAGCAATTAAAAACATTTTTATTATTATTCCTATGTACCGGTATGTACTTTAATATTATAATAAGTATTATAGTGAAGATTTATTAACAATTTGAAAATATTTTTCCCTTCTCAAGTTAGTAATATTGGAAAATTTCCTTACAAGTTATTTTTCGTGTGAATTAATAAATGTAATTTGTTTAAACAGTAATTTCTGGTTTTAAAAGTTTGTTTATGTTATATGTGTGTTCTCTGTTTGTTTGTATTGTTACTAGAACTTATTGTTCTAGTGTCGAATTGAATGATTCTATCTTACCTTAAAGATTATTATCAGTGTTAGGTTATGTTAATATTTACAACAATACTTCATGATTATTATTAATATACCTATTGTGATAACGGATATGATAGTATTATTATTATCTATTATAATCGTATTATCATTTTCTATAAAAAAATATTATATTATAGTTATTTTTATTTTGCAATAAAATAAAATTTGCATATTATTTGAAGATTAATGAGTGTTAAAATATCTTTTACAGTTCGTATTGAAACCTCATTTCATGAAACTTGTTTAATTATTGTTTAATTTATGGGGTGTAAGGGGTGTCAAGTAACATCTAAGAATTGAGACATCCAAGCCAACCTCACCTGCACGTGGTGCACCCTGCTGAATAACGAACGAGGCAATGGCGATAGCGGGGTGGTAGGGTTTTACAGCCTGACTGGGTCGCAACCACCATGTATATGGCGAAAAAGCCCGTCATAGTGATTCGCTTTTGCGGGTCGCGTTTCGGGATCAGCCTGTGCATATCCAGCTTTTCGCAGGCCGGCATGACAGCGGCGACCGGCGATGGACAGTATGTACTCGTTGGTCGCTATTGTTTTTGGATTGTACTATGCTTACCATCAGGCATAGTGCAGTCACTTTGTCGTGCTACTATAAAAAAAAAGTATTATAATATTCACATTCATACCTTTGTATATACCCTTAGTATCTAAAGTGGTCCAGGGGTTCACGGAGGTCTACGTTGGCATGACAAAAAAAGGGGTTCACAATTCGTGAGCGGGGGTCCACGTAAATTTATCTGTTTTCAATAGTGACACATTGTAGTGTAATATGATAACAATAATAATTAATAGTGTAGTAATTTCATATTTCAATAAATACAGCACAAAAATATACTATTTTTTCTTATTATTTTTAGCACTCCGAATGGGGAGATTTCTAAATGAAATAAGTCCGAACTGATTGGTTTCTTGTGCTATGAGTAGATGTCAAAAAAGTAAAGTTGGATGGAATCAGTTTTTCGATTGGGCGACTTCCATCAATTAATGAATTAAACAAGCAATTCTCACTTTTTATTCTAAGACTACTAATGCGTTGTTGCAACGCAAATTTCCACTCAACCACAACGCAAATTTCCATAGTTTGATCTTGTCTTCAAATTTTTATTGAGTTCTGGGAATATGATATAAATGTAGTTGCAGGGTTCCACCGGAACCAGCTAAAATTCGAAAATGGTCTATGAGAAAAAAAGTCTGCGAACCTTAGCTCCGGTATATAGAAATCCATGTTCAGATTTATACATTTATTTCGACATTTTTTTCCAACTGATTTTTTACCTAGCAAGAGCTTAACAGCTTTACCGGATTACTAAGGCGAGCGCTTGAGGCACTCAGGCGATTTTATTTGACAACTAGCTCAATAATGCACGGCACACCTCGGTGTGGGCTGTTGCCTGATACATGCAATTCCGGACCTATGTGAGCGAACCTAAGCTAAGCTAACTATTCATACATATATGAGTTGTTGAAACATATATGTGTACCAAGCATACATACCTCAACAACTCTTATATATATTTCGTATCGGATAATTTTCTAGACTATTTCAGTTTGATAAGGGAAAAAAATAAAATCCTTCCACTTTCATGTGTAAGCGTGTAAGCGTGCACGTGTGTGGAAGTGATATGTGTAATATTTATTTCAATCTATCACCACTAGATGGAGACTTTGAACAAAAATAATGCTTGACGTGTCTGTTTCTCGCTAAATAATTTTATTTGTTCATTAATCTCAAATCAAGTATACGGTCGGGGCGTAGTACTTTTAAAATTTAATTTTAAAGGTCAGCATTATATCAAAGTCCCACTTGATATTATCTGGTTGCATCTATACATATAATAAGGACGTGTCTAGAAATAAGTACAGTAAGATGCATTTCAATCATTTTCTATCTGTTTGTTTGAACACGCATTACTGCTAAATTACTGCGTTCACGATAAAACCTCACTAAGAAAATCATAAAACAACATTTAGTCTTGGTATCATTAAAATTGGTTCACTCTATTAAATGTTGTTGTAATTTTAATAAAGATGCGACTTAAGTACGAGAGAAAAGTAGATAAATAAATGGACTTAATAAATTTAAATTATTTTATTAGTCACCTTTTTTATACATTAGGTTCCACGTGAACGGAGTCGCGGGCACTGCTAGTGTACGGATATAGATAAGTAGTACAAACATTTTGAATTTCAAGTGCAGGTAAAAATGTACAATACTACAATTAAGACATAAATCACACAAACCGACATAAAAGCGGTGTTAACATATTGTTATAATATATCTAAAATCTGTTAATTAGTTATATAATTGCGTATAGTCCATTGTTTAGTAGACAATTGGTCGTTTTATGGATATTATCAGTTAGGAAACGGCGACTTACAATAATTTAGATCAACATGTAACTCAATTTAATGTAAGTTAAATATTTCGGAACTTTTTATATTTTATGAAAACAGATTAAAAAGTACTGGAGATATGTACAACTTTTTTTTTATTGTAATGTGATATTTTTTGTTTTCCATAGAGTATAACCGACTCAGAAACAGAATATGTCAAATATACTTGACATCCCACGCGGGCGGGTCCTCTATATTTCGACTTTATAACAGTTAATCATATTGCCCGTATGTACATAGTTTTTTCATAAGTTTTCGCAGTTTTATGAGATTAAATGGCAGTATGTGGCGTAAACGAATAAAAAAGATATAACATTTAAGTATTATTTGTTAAATTTAGTTTATTAAATTTAACGTCGTTCGGAAAGATTTGCCACAAAACTTACAATTTAAAATCGTATATATACTTTTATACAACATTATTATGTATTACACTTACATATCTACGTATTATATGTGCATACATTCTGCGATATATTTTTATACGTTATAAAAAAGTAATAGAAATTAATTTGTTTCTCGAATAACAAGGTTTCCATGCCGTACATAATTACCGATATCGATACATTTTTCCCAGTATTAATAACGTTTTTTTAAAGTTTAATACAAATATTATTCTACGGGACTTTGAAAAATTAAAATATACACAATTAATATAAGCGGATAATATGTACTCCAGTTAAATTAAAGTTTTTTCTTACATTTCCCGTGTCAATGATATCGATTACAAGACAGTCATTGATCTTGAACTTATTTTAAATAAAATAAAAAGTATCACTAACCGGTACATTGTGGCGTCGCTCGTTGTACAACACTCACACGCGATTATCAAGATACAAATGCGAGGGATGCGGCATCTACTACTTATAAACAAACCTATTTATACAAAACGATAAAATAAAACGAATATGTATCCAGCGATGAACATTCTTTTTTAGCACTAAACGGTACACGACTAAAGGCAAAGGCATCGAGTTCGTACAGCCGCCTGTTACAAAATGGAGGGGCGTGAGACTTATTTGTTTAAATGATTTACAAACATTTTCATACTATGAACTTGAATTTCATATTCTCATAACGTTTAAACGATTTAATAGTAAATTACTGAGAACTGAGAATAATAAAATTATTACATAATTACATATTTTAAATAGGTATCTAATGGTATATCATTTGATCACTATGGGAAAATTTACGCCTGTTATATTCCAACGAAAAATATTACACAATATCAAATCTAATATTATTTCAACTCTATGTACTATGTAGTATATTATAAAACAAAGTGCTCTGCCACGTCTGTCTGTCCGCGATAAACTCACAAACTACTGAACGGATTTTCATTCAGTTTTCACTATTACATGAGTGATTCACGAGAAAGGCTTAGTTATGTAATTTGTCAAGATTTTTTATTATCAGAGCGAGACAGCGTCCGCCATGCCTGCTAGTATCAAATATATTATTGTAGCTTACAAAGTGACAACAATATGTCTCATAGTAAGCGTTTCAGTCGGTTACTGAATCTGTATGTCACTGATTAATATATTTTAATTTTAAATTTATTATCACTGGTCATTGGACCCTAGGACTAGCAACGCTATAATGTTTGCCTTCAAAAAAGAACAATTTTTCATAAAAAAATATAAACACTTCCATATTTCAAGCGAGAATGGCTAACTAGTACAGTTTTTGGACACTGTTTCATCCGACAATAGTACACTTTTTGGACACCATTTCATCCGATCGACGTTCGGACTTCGGATTCTTCTAGAAGGAAAAAATCATGAAGAAACTATTGCATGATATTAGAGTTTTTACTAAGTAACCATAGGAACAAATAAAGAATTATAAACAATTATATTATAGGATGCGATTGGACTTTTCGGGGGAATCTTAATCTGTCATGTAGTGAATTTTATATTTTATTCATAATCTTGTGTTATTTCACTCTATGTTTTGTAATATTGGTATCATTTTACACGTAATATAGTTCGGTTGTTGTGTACGAGTGAAGTGGATAGGAAATATTACCACCGAGCATGAATTCTGTGACAAATTCACCGATGAAAGCTCTAACAAGTTAGAACATTGAAACTATCACAAGCCACTTGTAATATCATTTTACCTATTTGAAAATGGTAGTAACAATCTAGAAGATTGGCGGCCAACAATAAACCTATAGAAAAGATGCAAATGTACATGAAAGTAGAACGGTATGTTCTGGTGGAGCTACGTTGAAGCTATTAATGGTTTCATGAATGTGTTGGCTCGCCAGGGGTAGTAACACCCGACCCACAGAAACACCCACGTGAACTAACAGTGCTTGCATTGTTGCGTTTCGTTCGATCAATGAGAGAACCAGAGGCTCAACTACCCTCACCTCCTCCCCTCCCCACTCTCCCCCAAACATAGGCTGGCAACACATTTGCGACTCCCCTGGTGTTGCTAGTATCTATGGACGGCGGTGATCACTTAACATCAGTCCTGTTCGTTTGTTTCCTATGATATAAAAAAAATGGATATGCTCTTATATTATAAAGAAGCATTATTTAAGCGGACAGTATGTGTAAATGTAAAACAAAATGCGACGCACTGGACAGATATTTAAAAAAAAATTGCGTTTTCCCTAGATTCAGATTTGCTCTTTATCGGTATAAGAAAATATATAAAGTTTCCTATAATAAAAGCGAACCATAAAAATAGGGACAATGACACAGACCCCTATACTCGAATACCGCATACCAGACCACAGAGTACGTTATCGGTACGGGTCATCCTTGAACTGGTTCGGGTTCGAGGCCGTTCTTTACTCACCGCAAGGCCATAGAGTATTTAACTACCATAGACTACACCTCCTCCCGTAATTACCAAGTCGGCGGGTTCAAGGGAGTTCTTACAACTTATTTCAAGTTGAATTACCGCATATATTTCATTTATTTCTTTACCTGCCGATCGCATTGTGATATTATTAATACACTTAGTAAAAAAAACGATTATTGTAATCTATACTAATATAATATATAATAATATTATAAAGAGGTAAAGTTTGCGAGTTTGTGACGTTGTAGGGGGTAAACTCAGGAACTACTGGTCCAATTTCAAATTCTTTCAGTGTTATATAGCTCATTTATCGGGAAAGGTTATAGGCTATAATACATCATCACGCTATTATAAAGAGGTAAAGTTTGTTTGTGACGTTGTAAGGGGTAATATCATCATATCATATCATGTACTGGACCGATATCAAAAATTCTTTCTGTGTTATATAGGTCATTTATCGGGAAAAGTTATGGGCTATATATTATCACGCTAAGGCCCATACGAGCGGAACAACAATGAAGAATATTTCAAAATTGGGGTATTTTTTCCTCTTGAGAGCTTCCGCTGCGTGTTAGCGTTAACCCAAAGTAACTATTATACGCGGACGAAGTCGCGGGCAGAGGCTAGTAAGTTATATAAATAAAAATAAAAATCCAGTGTCATGATGTTTATCCACGATGAACTCCGAAACTACTGAACCAATCTACGTGAAACGTTGGCATTTATGTATAATTTGGTCCAACTTGAGAGATAGGATAATTTATATTAATGTCTTTAATATTTTTTAATTTCAAATTAAATGATCGTCAATGTTGATTTTTGTTATTAATTATAAGATCTCATCATTCTCAGTCTCGAAAAGATGGCGCTTTAAATTAATTTGTTGACAGAAAACTGTAGGACCAACTGTTATAGATATCTCATAGATGGCGCTCGGCAAAAACTTTATCGTAATTTTAATTTAACTTTTAATAACTGAGCCACAACAACGCGTGGCAGGGTCAGCTACTTAATTTATGAAAGTTTAACACTAGACTGTTATAATTAATCTGTACAACGAATTAGGAACTGAGTTGGATATCTTTGTTCATTCCTTGTGCACCTCCAAGGAAGTGGCACTATTGTACAAGTTTGAACTCCTAATAATTTATAAATTAAGTCGTTACATTTAAAAATATGCTAAATCCAGTTTTAGACGTTCCTGATATCACACGTTATTTTTCAAGATCTCCAAATTTTGTACATAAAAATAATAGTTTAAAAAACTAAAAAAAAAACTAAAAAAACACGCTTTCATATTTTTATGAAAGCGAAATTTATTAAATTTTATTTTCTGTTTTTTAGTTGGATTTCTTATGAATTTCTTATTTTTAAACTATTATTAATTTTTAATTTTTTTTAATTTTTTTTCGGATTATTGCATTGTCATCGACCTTTGACAGGTGTGCCAAGTTTGAATTAAATCTGATCGTTCAAAGTAGGACAAAATCGAGCTCAAAGGGGTCGGTTACATACATACATACATACAGGTGAAGCTAATAAAAGCGTGATAAAAAACCTTATGAACGTCAAAATTTTAACTTCTTTTGCGGTGTATAAAAACTGAAGCTCTTAAAAAATCAAACATGATATATGAACTATTAACCTTGGAGGTCCTTCATTTTGAAATGCCTCGAGCCGTGACTCAAGCTACAATATTTTAAAAAAAAAAGTTATATAATTGTGTCATTGCATTTCAAAATGAAGGACCTCCAAGGTTAATAGTTCATATATCATGTTTGATTTTTTAAGTAAACGGACTTAATACATTCAGTTGATTTTATTAATCACTGTTTTTTACATAAGGTTCCAACGCGGACGAAGTCGGGAGCACAGCTAGGACATATAATAAAAATGCAAATCTAACGTGATAGTACTTTTTAGATTTTTGTAAAAAAATTGTTGCAGTTCTCTAGGTTTTTTTTTTCTTTTTTTTTTTAACGAGGCTTCTGTACATCCTTGATGACTATGCCAGCCTCATAAGGTAACTCACTTGGGTTAATACATCATTAAACTGGATTCTCACAATTAGAGATTAAGGAAACAAATTTATACAATACCGTAGCCACATCACATACAGGATTTCCCAATACAATATTCACCTCTCCAAGATCTCTCCAGGACTCTAAAAGCATTTTTTGGCGTAGTTCTTTGGTTCGGCCACATTCCCACAACATATGATAAAAATCATCCATAGACTATCCATAGACTTATACCTATAAGTAATAAAATAAATTTCAATAATTAAAATCGGTTCACTCTATCAAATGTTATTGTAACTTTAATAACGACGCGACTTAAGTACGAGGGAAGAGTAGATAAGTAAATGGACTTAATACATTGGGATGATTTTATTAGTCGCTGTTATTTTGTATTAGATTTACACAGCTAGTGACTAATATTGTAGTAGGAATATTCGAAAATTCGAATTCGAAGATCATTTTCGAACATACAAGTTTTCAGGTTTGTTTTGACTTGAACTTTTTTTTTTTCGAACTGTCTATACGTTATTAGACCTACATAGCTTCATCAAATCAAGTAAAAACGTGTTGATACGTTACCTACATTATATTTTGATGAAACAAATGACACGATAACGCACACATACGTAAATTAATATTGTAATATCACATTATATTATATAAAACGTAAATAAGATGGCATATTATTAATATCCGTGGCGAAAAAGAAATAGTTACATGTTGCTTTGTGTCTGCCGTTAAAAAATGACAACACCAAAGAATAATTAAACTTTTTACAAAAATATACATTTATTTCTAATTTACATTATTCTTAATCCAAATTTATTAAATTTTATTTTCTGTTTTTTAGTTGGATTTTTTATGAAAGCGTGTTTTTTTAGTTTTTTTAAACTATTATTAATTTTACATTTTTAAGTTAATTTTTTTAAACTTTTTTTCGGATTATTGCATTGTCATCGACCTTTGACAGGTGTGCCAAGTTTGAATTAAATCTGATCGTTCAAAGTAGGACAAAATCGAGCTCAAAGGGGTCGGTTACATACATACATACATACAGGTGAAGCTAATAAAAGCGTGATAAAAAAACCTTATGAACGTCAAAATTTTAACTTCTTTTGCGGTGTATAAAAACTGAAGCTCTTAAAAAATCAAACATGATATATGAACTATTAACCTTGGAGGTCCTTCATTTTGAAATGCAATGACACAATTATATAACTTTTTTTTTTAAAATATTGTAGCTTGAGTCACGGCTCGAGCTAAGTACGACTGAAAAGCAGATAAGTAAACGGACTTAATACATTCAGTTGATTTTATTCATCTCTTTGTTTTTACATAAGGTTCTAACGCGGACGAAGTCGGGAGCACAGCTAGGACAT
Source organism: Antheraea pernyi (assembly GCA_015888305.1). Classification (NCBI taxonomy): domain Eukaryota; kingdom Metazoa; phylum Arthropoda; class Insecta; order Lepidoptera; family Saturniidae; genus Antheraea; species Antheraea pernyi. The sequence goes on along the minus strand of MU159477.1, from coordinate 145,439 downwards.
ATAATAAAAATGCAAATCTAACGTGATAGTACTTTTTAGATTTTTGTAAAAAAAATTGTTGCAGTTCTCTAGGTTTTTTTTTTTTAACGAGGCTTCAGTACATCCTTGATGACTATGCCAGCCTCATAAGGTAACTCACTTGGGTTAATACATCATTAAACTTGATTCTCACAATTAGAGATTAAGGAAACAAATTTATACAATATCTAGCCACAACACATACAGGATTTCCCAATACAATATTCACCTCTCCAAGATCTCTCCAGGACTCTAAAAGCATTTTTTGGCGTAGTTCTTTGGTTCGGCCACATTCCCACAACATATGACAAAAATCATCCATAGACTATCCATAGACTTATACCTATAAGTAATAAAATAAATTTCAATAATTAAAATCGGTTCACTCTATCAAATGTTATTGTAACTTTAATGACGACGCGACTTAAGTACCAGAGAAAATTACATAAGTAAATGGACTTAATACATTGGGATGATTTTATTAGTCGCTGTTATTTTGTATTAGATTTACACAGCTAGTGACTAATATTTTAGTAGGAAGTATAATTGTTGTACTTTTCAACAAGTTAATAAGTGTGGACAAGTTCCTGCAAGATCATTTTCGAACATACAAATTTTCAGGTTTGTTTTTACTTGATCTATTTTTGTTCGAACAGTCTATACGTTATTAGACCTACATAGCTTCATCGAATGAAGTAAAAACGTGTTGATACGTTACCTACATTATATTTTGATGAAACAAATGACACGATAACGCACACATACGTAAATTAATATTGTAATAGCATATTATGTTAGATAAAATGTGTAAGTAAGATTGCATATTATTAATATCCGTGGCGAAAAAGAAATAGATACATATTGCTCTGTGTCTGCCGGTATAAAATAACAATACCAAAGAATAATTAACAGACTATTTTGTATTAGATTTACACAGCTAGTGACTAATATTGTAGTAGGAATATTCGAAAATTCGAATTCGAAGATCATTTTCGAACATACAAGTTTTCAGGTTTGTTTTGACTTGAACTTTTTTTTTTTCGAACTGTCTATACGTTATTAGACCTACATAGCTTCATCAAATCAAGTAAAAACGTGTTGATACGTTACCTACATTATATTTTGATGAAACAAATGACACGATAACGCACACATACGTAAATTAATATTGTAATAGCATATTATGTTAGATAAAATGTGTAAGTAAGATTGCATATTATTAATATCCGTGGCGAAAAAGAAATAGATACATATTGCTCTGTGTCTGCCGGTATAAAATAACAATACCAAAGAATAATTAACAGACATTTTTTTTTTCCCGAACTGACTACGCTATTGACCCAGCAAGGTCTTAACAGCTTCACCGGGCTACTAAGGCGAGCGCTTAAGGCACTCAGCCATTAACAGACATGACATTTGGCTGTGTTATAATTTATAATATATACCTAACGTAGGATTGACTCACTGATGACTATTTGTAACGTGATATAGAAATAGTAACGAAGAAAACATTCATTGGAAGTAAGTAATTTAGATTAAATTTATATTTTGTTATGGGGGTCTGAGGTCTCCGTTCGTTTTGGAAAAGGGGTTGTTCGCGAATAATACATAACGCACACATACGTAAATTAATATTGTAATATCACATTATATTATATAAAACGTAAATAAGATGGCATATTATTAATATCCGTGGCGAAAAAGAAATAGTTACATGTTGCTTTGTGTCTGCCGTTAAAAAATGACAACACCAAAGAATAATTAACAGACATGATATGTTGCCGTGTTATAATATATACCTAACGTAGGATTGACTCACTGATGACTATTTGTAACGTGGTATAGAAATAGAAACGAAGAAAACATTCATTGGAAGTAATTTAGATTTAATTTATATTTTGTTAGGGGGCTCTGAGGTCTCCTTTCGTTTAGGAAAAGGGGTTTTCGCGAATAATATGTTTGAATACGTTTCCTTATAATAAAACCTCTGTAGCTGTCCACACGCGCCATGGAGTTGAGGCGATCGCGATCGCTTCATATTCGAAAAACAATTCACTACAAAAAGGTTTGCCTGCAATCGTCTGTTATAGTGAGCACTATTTTTATAAATTTGAATTCTTTAAGGGCATTTTCAAGGGTATCTTGCCTAAAATAACCTGATTTATAACATAATAATATAACAAATTCAGACGTAATCCCGGGCATAATATAAAAATATTGATATATATAAAAATAAAGCTCATATGATCGATTGTTTGTGTGAACAAGCTGTTCGCTCAGAATTCTAAAATACATTGCGCGGGTGGGTCGTAGTGATACGAGACACGAATATCGCGTATAATGGAAAATTATCGCGGACAAAACCAAGGGACGGCTATTTTTCTTAAATAAAATAGTATTTGTCCCAAACAGAAATACAGATATCTTAGTGCGATCTCGTTTTCTCCTTAGTAGAATTATATTGCCTACTCATTCATATACGTTCTCTGCTAACCTCACTTTAGCCGAGCTATCCGAAATGGCATTAAAATGCTTAACTTCAAATGCATTGTCTAATAGGATACATAAAGTAAATAACATTAAAATTAATTGTAATAATTAATCATATTTAAATGAATTATCTTGAATGAATTAAAATTTTACCGGTTTGTAGACGAGTCTCATGCTAGTTGACAGACTTGCTTTCTTACCTCTAGGTATGTGTTACTTTTTATGGAAAATGTAATAAACCCTATCATTTTTTATTGTTTTTTAAGACAGCTCTTGGATTATATGTCTGTTTCTTCGGTGCAGGGACATCGGATATAAATACATTTAGGCTTAGAATACTTATCTGTAGATAACACATCCATCCTTTGTAGGATTCGAACCCACACCTCTCAATGCGGTGGCAGTGGTATCGTGATTTTTATTGTTAAATTTGTGTTGATGAAACTCAGTAGGCAAAATGTTTGAACAATGAGTTTTAACCAAGGAATGTATATATAAAAAAAATTATATTCATAGGTAATTAAGAGAATTTATAACTAAATTCCTTGGTTTTACACGTATCTATTGCTGTCTCGCTCTATCCCAACTACAGAATAGAATGGGAAAGAGGCAACTGAGTCTCTGAATAATTATAGCAATACAAATTCAAATCTCATCCCTGATAGTCCGGTGAAGCTATTAAGACCTTGCTAGATCAATAGCAATCAATCTCATAATTCCATTTCCTCATCTAAAAAAGACGATTTTTTTATAATATAAAGAGGGGCTGTACATATGCCTAAAAGCATGTTTTTATTTTATTTATTATATTCATCACAATTATTTTAAAAAACGGTTAAATTTATTGGTTTGTACAGGTTAAGGGTTTTTAAATTAATGAAAGAAAGCGATTAATATTATTTGTATGTTCATAAAGAATCTTCAGTGCGCAAATGTCAAAAAAACTCATACTAAGGCCGTTATTTTATTATTTTGTACTAAATCACATTTGAAGCAATTAGAAATCTTTTCCATAATTAAATTTAAGATGCCAATATCTATAGAACAGAAACAGAGTGCTAAAATAAATTTTAAAATTCATACTTTTAGCTTGTACGAAAAGCTACCGTCATTTGCGGTAATTGGTTCATAAGGAAGTAGAATATACGTTCACAATATACTTACATACGTACTTAGATATAATTATAATACACGATTAATTAGTTATGTACATAGATTAATAAAAAACTGTGTTTTTATATAATTATCTACTGTTTTTGGTATTTTGCATACTTCCTACGATTTTATCTGCATATAAATAAACTAGCAACCGCCTACGACTTTTCCTGCGTTCTTATCATCTATCATAATTCTAACAAATATTATAAAGTACGTTTGTTGGTCACGCTGTCACGCCTCAGCTAATCAACCGATCATTGTGCCATTTATTATCTTCTTGTAGCTAACGATTTATGCAATGTACGCCGAGATGGCAGGATTGTTTCAAGCCATCTTGATACATATCTCTATACATAGGCTAATTTAAGCAATATATATTATAGCCTGTGTGTTATTCTGATAGATATATGAATTGTTTTTCATCCATCCATCCAGACCATCCATCTAAACAACATCTAAACTTTGTTGTTGCTATTTTTTAAATTCTTTTTGGCAACTATTCTCCTAGATTATTCCTGCCATTGTCGAGTAGGTTATATTACAAGTGTCTTGTGATAATTTCAATGTTTCAACAAGGTGGTCGTTTCCTTGTTAGAACTTTAAGAGTTTATGTGGCATCTCAGAATTCAGGCTCCGTGGTATTATTTCCTATCCAGTTCATTTGTGCACAATAACCGTACTATATTATGTAAAACACCTCCAACATTACAAAATATAGATCCAAATAACACAATATTATGAACAGTGGCGGTTTTACAACTTTGCCACCTGAAGACTATTCAAATTCAGTGAAATGGCAACGTTATTATTTGTGCTTTATCTATCTAATTACACCACAATTTTCCCGTTATTACCTATGATTGTGAACTATCTTGTCGATTTTCGGTCATTTTCTAGAATTATAAATGTGAAACTTTTCAATTTCTGTAAGACACAAAAAAAATTGGCCCTAAATTTGCCGCCCTAGGCTACAGCCTAGTGGTAAATCTGCCAATTGTTTTTTTTTTTGTCGAACTGAATACGGTATTGACCAACCATGGTCTTTAAAGTTTGTGACGTTATAGAAGGTAATCTCAGGAACTTGAAAAATTCATTCAGTGTTATATAGCTCATTTATTGAGGAAGATTATAGGCTATATATCATTACGCTAAGACCAATAAGAGTGGAGCACCAATGAAGAGTGTTTTAAAATCGGGTTGTTTTTACTCTTGAGAGCTTCCGCTGCGTGTTAGCGTTAGCCCAAAGTAACTATTCCACGCGAACGAAGTCGCGGGCAGAGGCTAGTAAAATATAAAATCCACTAAATGACAGATGATCCCGCCAAAACTCCTGTTGTTGCTATCAGGCTATTTTCACTCCACAGAATTGGATTTTATGGAAAAGGCTCGTCTAGTTTTGATTATCAATCAACTTACTATATACAACTTATATACAACTTTCAAATATTTATTTTCAATCTCTTTGTTTACGTATCTGTTACGAGAGTGTGCTCCCTTAAATCTTCTTGCCTCCTACAAAGAATTTTATCTATCCACGGATCTACTTATAAACATTGACTCCTGCATACTTGGATTTAGATTTGTCTTACGATGAATATATTCATTACAAATAAAAATGACCAAAAACTTGTATACGATTTACGCAGTACCGCTGTATGTATACATACATAGCTATAAATGTACATTTATAACCAACAGATATTAGTTCAAAACTCGTATTATAGAGGCGCTGATTGAAAAGAACGAGTGTGACCTCTATTTATATAACGTACTCTGTGGTTGCTATTGGATGTGTAACCCAACATAATTTGGATAATGTAATATAGCGCCATCTTACACAATATTTTGGTAGCATTAGAGTATCTTCTATTGACTATAATGCAAGTACCACAGAAATGAATGAGATGGCGCTATACATCGTAGGTTCTAATGATTAGTTATATTTATTTATCTGTAAAATCGCATTTTTTCTTTCAGGGATCGATTTTTTTGCCTCGAACTGACTACGCTATTGGCTTTTTTGGAGCCTCTACAGCTTCACCGGACTACCAGGGGTCGATGTTTGCGTGGTTTTACCGGTTCTTGCCTAATTCTGCAAAGCCTTGGTTTGAATTCGCATAAATTTATCTACTTATTTAAATAGGTAACGATATCGGTTGTCCGGGAAGGAAAATATCTGAACTTGATAAATGCCTGTACATAGGAATAATATAGAACTGTAAATTTCGCAATGTTTCAAATCACCAGTACGATTGTCGTTGTGATTATACCCGCACTATAACCTCGGGCAGAGGTTTTTTGCCCAGCTGTGGGACTTCCATAGGTTAATATATAGAAATCTATTTTACCTTTTACATATTATTAGCAAACGATTGCGACTTCGTCTTCTTTAACGTCTTCTTTAAAGTTCAATATAAACCTTAATTATAATTAGTTACATTGAAAGGAACCGGCAAGAAACTTGATCTGATTTATCTTTTCATCGTACATATTTTCGCAAAAATGTTTTGGTAGATACACTGAGAGGTGTGTTATTTTCCTGGCATCGCCATAGTTCATTGATCGACCCTATAATACTATTTTGACATTAAAGCCCGCATGACATGGTGCTTGAACTTACTATCTAGCAAATCGGTAATGTTCTTTAAAACGTTTTTTATAAAACCTGACACTATTACCTAAAAAACTGTTATTGGTCTTACTGAGCCTGAAATATGGAATGATCAATTTGTTATTGTTTCTGGTATTATTTTTTTTCGAACTGACTACTTTATTGACCACGCAAGGTCTTAACAGCTTCATCGGACTACTAAGGCGAGCGCTTAAGGCACTCAGCCGATTTTATTTTGACAACTAGCTCAAGGGTGCGTGGCACACCTCGGCTTTGGCTGTTGCCTGATACATGCAATTCGCGACCTAACTGAGCTAACATACATATACATAACATACATATATAACATACATATATGAGTTGTTGAAACATATATGTGTACCAAGCATACATATCTCAACAACTCTTATATATATTTCGTGTCGGATAATATTCTAAACTATTTCAGTTTGATAAGGGAAAAAAGATAAAACGTACTTGCATGTGTAAGCGTGTATGCATGCATGTGTGTGGAGGTGATATGTGTAATTTTTTTTTTCTTCTCTCGAACTGACTACGCTATTGACCCGGCAGGGTCTTCACAGCTTCACCGGACTACTAAGGTTGGCGCTTAAGGCACACAACCGATTTGGGTTTTAGGTAACATACACAAGGGTGCACGCACACCTTGGCTTGGGCTGTTACCTGGAAAAAGACGCGTCTGTCCTAGCTAACTATTCTAAGCTATTCATACATAATATATACATTTGTGAACCATACAATCGAAATTGCATGACTCACAAATGAATACGTGTATATCGGAATACTGCATATCGGAACATATTGCGCTCCTGTTTTGTATGGAATGTAAACGATAAAATACTGCAGTAATTTTCCTCATGCTTTTAATTTCAGTCTAATTATATTTATTATTATTTAAAATTAATTATATTGCAGTTCATCACTACTATATATTCCATCGGATGGATCGTCTATAATAGCGTGTAATTTTTAGTCACTTTCTTCGTACAGATTACCTACCTATACAAGTAATAAACAATTGCCAATCATAGATAGGTAAGCACAGAACTTCAAAACCGCTGCACCTACTTTGCTCATTCTTTTTATGTGTTCGTAATTTCCAGGACAAAGTTTATATGGAAATGTTTGAAAAATCGCACGTAAGGGTAATAAACAATTTGGGTTATAATATCGACCTAAAAAAAGTATGTGAGACAGAACGGAGTAGGGAGGGAGATCTTCAAAAATATTGATAGATTGACGTTTAGTTGTTCAATTACCATTTTAATATGATACATGATCGTACTGTAAAGGGAAGATTTGGCTTGTTAATGCATTGTCTTCGTTAATACACCAGTACGAAATCAGGTCGCGCATTTTGTGTAAGATAAATTATGTTGTATTATCGAATTGGTACTAACGTCCCTTTTGAATGCCTTTCTACCTGAAGCATAGCAGGTGAAGTACAAAGCAAGTTGAGAACAGTTGCATCTACGTCGAGAATGTTTTAATATTTCTTTTGTGCGATGAATCACGTTGTTTCTCATATGGCCTTTTTTTTAACTTATTACGCTATTGACCTAGCAAGGTCTTAAGAGCTTCACCGGACTACCGCGTTTTGCGACTTTGTTCTCATGAATATGGCTTTATTGTTTAAAGAAAATTAGGAATTTCATTTTTAATTGTAATTTTGTTATTACTAACTTCTATAACCCTTATACCGATTTTAACGTATTTCTATTAAATTCAATTAGGACTTTTTATACTATGAAACATTAAACCGAATGATATCTAATCTTGGTACTATTCTCAAGTCTTCGATCTGTCAGTAAAAAAGTCGTTAAAATAGTTTTAGGAAAATATAAATTCAAACATGGTGGTGGAGCCACACTGAAGCTCTTATTGGTTTCAGCATGAATGGGTCGGCTCACCAGGGGTGGAAGTAGCAGTGCTTGCACTGTTGCGTTTCGTTCTGTCAAAGAAGCGCCGGATACCCACCTCCTCGCCTCATCTCCCCCCACCCCAAAATATGGCCAGCAACGCACTTGCGACTCCCCTGGTGTCGCTAGAGTCTATGGACGGCGGTGATCACTTACCATCAGGTGATCCACCAGTTCCTTTGCGCCCTATAATATATAAAGAAATAAACAAGAGTACATCAATTTTATTAAGAGTTTAATAAGCAAACTGTAATATGAAATACATTACATTATAAACTAGCTGTGCCCGCGATTCCGTCCGCGTGGAACCAACCTAATGTAAAAAAAAACAGTGACTCATAAAATCTTCTGAATATATTCATCCATTTACTTATCTACTTGTAGTTCGTTGAAGCTGTTAAGACCTAGCTTGGTCAATAGCGTAGTCAGTTCGAAGAAAAAAAAAAAAAAAGAAAAAAAAACTTATCTATTTTTCTCTCGTACTAAGTCGAGTCGTCATTAAAATTACAATAACTTTTGATAGAGTGGATCGATTTCATGAAACTACGACTAAATGTTTCTGGATGATATTGCTTCACGATCTTTGTTGAGGTTCTATCGTGAACGCAGTACTTTAATAGTGATACGTGTTCATGCAAAAAGGCAGACAGATATTTTCAAATTTATATTCTTACTATAGGTATAGATTAATTATGATTCGCTGAAGTTCATTTTGCACAGGTCAGTTTAGAACGTTTCTAAAGAAATAATTAACTGCCCAGATCTTGCAGACAGCTGTATTATTTGAAGTACACAGTTGATTACGGCAGCTGAGGCAACGTAGACATATCTCATATTTGCATGTAAATTAAACGTGTCGTCGGGATAAACTGTGAATACACAAATAAATTAGTCCTTGTGCAAGGCGCATTCATATTGTTTTACTTTGCGTTCTGTAATCACAAATTATAAATAACACAGATTACATGGATGTGCTTATTATAGCGCTAAAATGCATGAAATCAAAGTTATTTCAATACAATATAACTTTTTACAAAAATATACATTTATTTCTAATTTACATTATTCTTAATCCAAATTTATTAAATTTTATTTTCTGTTTTTTAGTTGGATTTTTTATGAAAGCGTGTTTTTTTAGTTTTTTTAAACTATTATTAATTTTACATTTTTAAGTTAATTTTTTTAAACTTTTTTTCGGATTATTGCATTGTCATCGACCTTTGACAGGTGTGCCAAGTTTGAATTAAATCTGATCGTTCAAAGTAGGACAAAATCGAGCTCAAAGGGGTCGGTTACATACATACATACATACAGGTGAAGCTAATAAAAGCGTGATAAAAAAACCTTATGAACGTCAAAATTTTAACTTCTTTTGCGGTGTATAAAAACTGAAGCTCTTAAAAAATCAAACATGATATATGAACTATTAACCTTGGAGGTCCTTCATTTTGAAATGCAATGACACAATTATATAACTTTTTTTTTTAAAATATTGTAGCTTGAGTCACGGCTCGAGCTAAGTACGACTGAAAAGCAGATAAGTAAACGGACTTAATACATTCAGTTGATTTTATTCATCTCTTGTTTTTTACATAAGGTTCTAACGCGGACGAAGTCGGGAGCACAGCTAGGACATATAATAAAAATGCAAATCTAACGTGATAGTACTTTTTAGATTTTTGTAAAAAAAATTGTTGCAGTTCTCTAGGTTTTTTTTTTTTAACGAGGCTTCAGTACATCCTTGATGACTATGCCAGCCTCATAAGGTAACTCACTTGGGTTAATACATCATTAAACTTGATTCTCACAATTAGAGATTAAGGAAACAAATTTATACAATATCTAGCCACAACACATACAGGATTTCCCAATACAATATTCACCTCTCCAAGATCTCTCCAGGACTCTAAAAGCATTTTTTGGCGTAGTTCTTTGGTTCGGCCACATTCCCACAACATATGACAAAAATCATCCATAGACTATCCATAGACTTATACCTATAAGTAATAAAATAAATTTCAATAATTAAAATCGGTTCACTCTATCAAATGTTATTGTAACTTTAATGACGACGCGACTTAAGTACCAGAGAAAATTACATAAGTAAATGGACTTAATACATTGGGATGATTTTATTAGTCGCTGTTATTTTGTATTAGATTTACACAGCTAGTGACTAATATTTTAGTAGGAAGTATAATTGTTGTACTTTTCAACAAGTTAATAAGTGTGGACAAGTTCCTGCAAGATCATTTTCGAACATACAAATTTTCAGGTTTGTTTTTACTTGATCTATTTTTGTTCGAACAGTCTATACGTTATTAGACCTACATAGCTTCATCGAATGAAGTAAAAACGTGTTGATACGTTACCTACATTATATTTTGATGAAACAAATGACACGATAACGCACACATACGTAAATTAATATTGTAATAGCATATTATGTTAGATAAAATGTGTAAGTAAGATTGCATATTATTAATATCCGTGGCGAAAAAGAAATAGATACATATTGCTCTGTGTCTGCCGGTATAAAATAACAATACCAAAGAATAATTAACAGACATTTTTTTTTTCCCGAACTGACTACGCTATTGACCCAGCAAGGTCTTAACAGCTTCACCGGGCTACTAAGGCGAGCGCTTAAGGCACTCAGCCATTAACAGACATGACATTTGGCTGTGTTATAATTTATAATATATACCTAACGTAGGATTGACTCACTGATGACTATTTGTAACGTGATATAGAAATAGTAACGAAGAAAACATTCATTGGAAGTAAGTAATTTAGATTAAATTTATATTTTGTTATGGGGGTCTGAGGTCTCCGTTCGTTTTGGAAAAGGGGTTGTTCGCGAATAATACGTTTGAATACGTTCCCTTACAATAAAACCTCTGTAGCTGTCTACCGCCATGGAGTTGAGTCGATCGCGATCGCTTCATATTCGAAAAACAATTGACTACAAAAATGTCTGCAAACTGTCTGCAATCGTCTGTTATAGTGAGCACTATTTTTATAAATTTGAATTCTTTAAGGGCATTTTCAAGGGTCTCTTGCCTAAAATAACCTGATTTATAACATAATAATATAACAAATTCAGGCGTAATCGCGGGCATAATATAAAAATATTTATATATATAAAAATAAAGCTCAAATGATAGATTGTTTGTCTGAACAAGCTGTTCGTTCAGATTTCTAAAATACATTGCGCGGGTGGGTCGTAGTGATACGAGACACGAATATCGCGTATAATGGAAAATTATCGCGGACAAAACCAAGGAACGGCTATTTTTCTTAAATAAAATAGTATTTGTCCCAAACAGAAATACAGATATCTTAGTGCGATCTCGTTTTCTCCTTAGTAGAATTATATTGCCTACTCATTCATCTACGTTCTCTTCTAACCTCACTTCAGCCGAGCTATCCGAAATGGCATTAAAATGCTTAACTTCAAATGCATTGTCTAATAGGATACATAAAGTAAATAACATTAAAATTAATTGTAATAATTAATCATATTTAAATGAATTATCTTGAATGAATTAAAATTTTACCGGTTTGTAGACGAGTCTCATGCTAGTTGACAGACTTGCTTTCTTACCTCTAGGTATGTGTTACTTTTTATGGAAAATGTAATAAACCCTATCATTTTTTATTGTTTTTTAAGACAGCTCTTGGATTATATGTCTGTTTCTTCGGTGCAGGGACATCGGATATAAATACATTTAGGCTTAGAATACTTATCTGTAGATAACACATCCATCCTTTGTAGGATTCGAACCCACACCTCTCAATGCGGTGGCAGTGGTATCGTGATTTTTATTGTTAAATTTGTGTTGATGAAACTCAGTAGGCAAAATGTTTGAACAATGAGTTTTAACCAAGGAATGTATATATAAAAAAAATTATATTCATAGGTAATTAAGAGAATTTATAACTAAATTCCTTGGTTTTACACGTATCTATTGCTGTCTCGCTCTATCCCAACTACAGAATAGAATGGGAAAGAGGCAACTGAGTCTCTGAATAATTATAGCAATACAAATTCAAATCTCATCCCTGATAGTCCGGTGAAGCTATTAAGACCTTGCTAGATCAATAGCAATCAATCTCATAATTCCATTTCCTCATCTAAAAAAGACGATTTTTTTATAATATAAAGAGGGGCTGTACATATGCCTAAAAGCATGTTTTTATTTTATTTATTATATTCATCACAATTATTTTAAAAAACGGTTAAATTTATTGGTTTGTACAGGTTAAGGGTTTTTAAATTAATGAAAGAAAGCGATTAATATTATTTGTATGTTCATAAAGAATCTTCAGTGCGCAAATGTCAAAAAAACTCATACTAAGGCCGTTATTTTATTATTTTGTACTAAATCACATTTGAAGCAATTAGAAATCTTTTCCATAATTAAATTTAAGATGCCAATATCTATAGAACAGAAACAGAGTGCTAAAATAAATTTTAAAATTCATACTTTTAGCTTGTACGAAAAGCTACCGTCATTTGCGGTAATTGGTTCATAAGGAAGTAGAATATACGTTCACAATATACTTACATACGTACTTAGATATAATTATAATATACGATTAATTAGTTATGTACATAGATTAATAAAAACCTGTGTTTTTATATAATTATCTACTGTTTTTGGTATTTTGCGTACTTCCTACGATTTTATCTGCATATAAATCACGATACCACTGCCACCGCATTGAGAGGTGTGGGTTCGAATCCTACAAAGGATGGATGTGTTATCTACAGATAAGTATTCTAAGCCTAAATGTATTTATATCCGATGTAAATACATTTAGGCTTAGAATACTTATCTGTAGATAACACATCCATCCTTTGTAGGATTCGAACCCACACCTCTCAATGCGGTGGCAGTGGTATCGTGATTTTTATTGTTAAATTTGTGTTGATGAAACTCAGTAGGCAAAATGTTTGAACAATGAGTTTTAACCAAGGAATGTATATATAAAAAAAATTATATTCATAGGTAATTAAGAGAATTTATAACTAAATTCCTTGGTTTTACACGTATCTATTGCTGTCTCGCTCTATCCCAACTACAGAATAGAATGGGAAAGAGGCAACTGAGTCTCTGAATAATTATAGCAATACAAATTCAAATCTCATCCCTGATAGTCCGGTGAAGCTATTAAGACCTTGCTAGATCAATAGCAATCAATCTCATAATTCCATTTCCTCATCTAAAAAAGACGATTTTTTTATAATATAAAGAGGGGCTGTACATATGCCTAAAAGCATGTTTTTATTTTATTTATTATATTCATCACAATTATTTTAAAAAACGGTTAAATTTATTGGTTTGTACAGGTTAAGGGTTTTTAAATTAATGAAAGAAAGCGATTAATATTATTTGTATGTTCATAAAGAATCTTCAGTGCGCAAATGTCAAAAAAACTCATACTAAGGCCGTTATTTTATTATTTTGTACTAAATCACATTTGAAGCAATTAGAAATCTTTTCCATAATTAAATTTAAGATGCCAATATCTATAGAACAGAAACAGAGTGCTAAAATAAATTTTAAAATTCATACTTTTAGCTTGTACGAAAAGCTACCGTCATTTGCGGTAATTGGTTCATAAGGAAGTAGAATATACGTTCACAATATACTTACATACGTACTTAGATATAATTATAATACACGATTAATTAGTTATGTACATAGATTAATAAAAAACTGTGTTTTTATATAATTATCTACTGTTTTTGGTATTTTGCATACTTCCTACGATTTTATCTGCATATAAATAAACTAGCAACCGCCTACGACTTTTCCTGCGTTCTTATCATCTATCATAATTCTAACAAATATTATAAAGTACGTTTGTTGGTCACGCTGTCACGCCTCAGCTAATCAACCGATCATTGTGCCATTTATTATCTTCTTGTAGCTAACGATTTATGCAATGTACGCCGAGATGGCAGGATTGTTTCAAGCCATCTTGATACATATCTCTATACATAGGCTAATTTAAGCAATATATATTATAGCCTGTGTGTTATTCTGATAGATATATGAATTGTTTTTCATCCATCCATCCAGACCATCCATCTAAACAACATCTAAACTTTGTTGTTGCTATTTTTTAAATTCTTTTTGGCAACTATTCTCCTAGATTATTCCTGCCATTGTCGAGTAGGTTATATTACAAGTGTCTTGTGATAATTTCAATGTTTCAACAAGGTGGTCGTTTCCTTGTTAGAACTTTAAGAGTTTATGTGGCATCTCAGAATTCAGGCTCCGTGGTATTATTTCCTATCCAGTTCATTTGTGCACAATAACCGTACTATATTATGTAAAACACCTCCAACATTACAAAATATAGATCCAAATAACACAATATTATGAACAGTGGCGGTTTTACAACTTTGCCACCTGAAGACTATTCAAATTCAGTGAAATGGCAACGTTATTATTTGTGCTTTATCTATCTAATTACACCACAATTTTCCCGTTATTACCTATGATTGTGAACTATCTTGTCGATTTTCGGTCATTTTCTAGAATTATAAATGTGAAACTTTTCAATTTCTGTAAGACACAAAAAAAATTGGCCCTAAATTTGCCGCCCTAGGCTACAGCCTAGTGGTAAATCTGCCAATTGTTTTTTTTTTTGTCGAACTGAATACGGTATTGACCAACCATGGTCTTTAAAGTTTGTGACGTTATAGAAGGTAATCTCAGGAACTTGAAAAATTCATTCAGTGTTATATAGCTCATTTATTGAGGAAGATTATAGGCTATATATCATTACGCTAAGACCAATAAGAGTGGAGCACCAATGAAGAGTGTTTTAAAATCGGGTTGTTTTTACTCTTGAGAGCTTCCGCTGCGTGTTAGCGTTAGCCCAAAGTAACTATTCCACGCGAACGAAGTCGCGGGCAGAGGCTAGTAAAATATAAAATCCACTAAATGACAGATGATCCCGCCAAAACTCCTGTTGTTGCTATCAGGCTATTTTCACTCCACAGAATTGGATTTTATGGAAAAGGCTCGTCTAGTTTTGATTATCAATCAACTTACTATATACAACTTATATACAACTTTCAAATATTTATTTTCAATCTCTTTGTTTACGTATCTGTTACGAGAGTGTGCTCCCTTAAATCTTCTTGCCTCCTACAAAGAATTTTATCTATCCACGGATCTACTTATAAACATTGACTCCTGCATACTTGGATTTAGATTTGTCTTACGATGAATATATTCATTACAAATAAAAATGACCAAAAACTTGTATACGATTTACGCAGTACCGCTGTATGTATACATACATAGCTATAAATGTACATTTATAACCAACAGATATTAGTTCAAAACTCGTATTATAGAGGCGCTGATTGAAAAGAACGAGTGTGACCTCTATTTATATAACGTACTCTGTGGTTGCTATTGGATGTGTAACCCAACATAATTTGGATAATGTAATATAGCGCCATCTTACACAATATTTTGGTAGCATTAGAGTATCTTCTATTGACTATAATGCAAGTACCACAGAAATGAATGAGATGGCGCTATACATCGTAGGTTCTAATGATTAGTTATATTTATTTATCTGTAAAATCGCATTTTTTCTTTCAGGGATCGATTTTTTTGCCTCGAACTGACTACGCTATTGGCTTTTTTGGAGCCTCTACAGCTTCACCGGACTACCAGGGGTCGATGTTTGCGTGGTTTTACCGGTTCTTGCCTAATTCTGCAAAGCCTTGGTTTGAATTCGCATAAATTTATCTACTTATTTAAATAGGTAACGATATCGGTTGTCCGGGAAGGAAAATATCTGAACTTGATAAATGCCTGTACATAGGAATAATATAGAACTGTAAATTTCGCAATGTTTCAAATCACCAGTACGATTGTCGTTGTGATTATACCCGCACTATAACCTCGGGCAGAGGTTTTTTGCCCAGCTGTGGGACTTCCATAGGTTAATATATAGAAATCTATTTTACCTTTTACATATTATTAGCAAACGATTGCGACTTCGTCTTCTTTAACGTCTTCTTTAAAGTTCAATATAAACCTTAATTATAATTAGTTACATTGAAAGGAACCGGCAAGAAACTTGATCTGATTTATCTTTTCATCGTACATATTTTCGCAAAAATGTTTTGGTAGATACACTGAGAGGTGTGTTATTTTCCTGGCATCGCCATAGTTCATTGATCGACCCTATAATACTATTTTGACATTAAAGCCCGCATGACATGGTGCTTGAACTTACTATCTAGCAAATCGGTAATGTTCTTTAAAACGTTTTTTATAAAACCTGACACTATTACCTAAAAAACTGTTATTGGTCTTACTGAGCCTGAAATATGGAATGATCAATTTGTTATTGTTTCTGGTATTATTTTTTTTCGAACTGACTACTTTATTGACCACGCAAGGTCTTAACAGCTTCATCGGACTACTAAGGCGAGCGCTTAAGGCACTCAGCCGATTTTATTTTGACAACTAGCTCAAGGGTGCGTGGCACACCTCGGCTTTGGCTGTTGCCTGATACATGCAATTCGCGACCTAACTGAGCTAACATACATATACATAACATACATATATAACATACATATATGAGTTGTTGAAACATATATGTGTACCAAGCATACATATCTCAACAACTCTTATATATATTTCGTGTCGGATAATATTCTAAACTATTTCAGTTTGATAAGGGAAAAAAGATAAAACGTACTTGCATGTGTAAGCGTGTATGCATGCATGTGTGTGGAGGTGATATGTGTAATTTTTTTTTTCTTCTCTCGAACTGACTACGCTATTGACCCGGCAGGGTCTTCACAGCTTCACCGGACTACTAAGGTTGGCGCTTAAGGCACACAACCGATTTGGGTTTTAGGTAACATACACAAGGGTGCACGCACACCTCGGCTTGGGCTGTTACCTGGAAAAAGACGCGTCTGTCCTAGCTAACTATTCTAAGCTATTCATAAATATATACATTTGTGAACCATACAATCAAAATTGCAT
>MU159477.1:69275-87546 GCA_015888305.1 Antheraea pernyi | reverse complement strand
GTGTACCCAGTAGTCTCTCTATAGTAGGACGAAGCCTGGCTGCGGCAGGAGCGGTTTCTCAGGTAGACAGCAGGTTCGATCCCTGGCCGCCCCTATCATGCGGCGGACGGTACACCGTGGGGTTTTAGTCCGTGCGAGTCGGACATAACCCACTCTCTCCCCCGAGAGGATTATTTTATGAAATACACATTTGGTTTAATTATTTAAAAGGATACTTGCTGTTACTTGGGACTTCGTCCGCGTGGAATTTAGTAAAAAAAGTGCAAGCAGTTTTAAGGACTGGTGACAGAAGTGAAAACTCGAAACAATGGGATGATTGTGTTCATATTTGAATTTTTAAAATAATCATAGTCTGAATTATTTATATTTCATAATTTGTATATTGAAATTATTATCATTAATCTGGTTTTCACATTTATTAGCACTCCGAACAATTAATATTATATACATTTTTTAATGAAAGATAATTAATCAAACTGCACATTCTCAATACAAAATATCAATATAAGTTATATACTACATATAATACACAGGCCCCTATATTTCGCATCGTTAGTCTGACGCAAGCGCAATACGGCCGGTAACGCTTATTGGTATGTCATGGCGCGAAATTATAAATATATCTCCTGCCAAAAATACAGCTCAAAGCTCCTAGAGAAGCTATCACTGCAAAAAAATTGTCTAGTGTAAATGTGCTCAACCCATATGGGTTGCGCGAGTTACTGGAGTCTGCTTGTTTTTCATATATTTGTGCGAATTTGTGATAGCGGCGCGCTATAATAGCCGTTTTGACACATTAAAACAGTAATGTGCAATGTCGATTCATTTTTGAAAAAAACATAATCCGATGCTACTTTGGCTTGTTGATCTTGTTGTCTAATTGATGCGAGTTTGCTGAGGTTGGTAGTTGTGCTTGCCAGCCATCCTATATAATCGTATGGGATATACATGTATAATTTCGAATTTTAAAGAATATAAATGCCGAGTTGTGTTGTAAATAAGTACACTAATCATTATAATCCATTAAAAATTTACTCAAACAGCAATGGTCTTTTATTAGTAAAAACGTGAAAAAATCTGTTCGCGGGACCATATTACATAGTTAGATAATGTCCTATAATCTGATTAACTGCACGTCACTACTGACAATAACATACAGCAATGTGTTCCTTCAAACGTAGTTATTAATATATACGAAAATTAATGAACGGACGAACGTCACAAATAAAAAAAAATACAAAATTTATATTTTGACAAAAAGACCTGGATACGGTCACCCTTATCACCGAGAGGTATACAATATACTTTACGGCCTATTCTCATACCTACCAAAAATACATTTAAAAGTACATAAAAATCAGACGAGCCGTTACTGAGGAGTTCAAACACTGACACACCGTGACACGAGTTCTTTTATATAATAGATATATTTTATTAGCTGATTCCCGTGACTTCGTCTGAGTTGTTGTATTGTTCTGATATATCTCAAAGGGATTACGCAGAGTTTTTGATGATAGCTCCCTAGATAGAAGGCGGCTTGTCTTCTTCCGACACTTCCAACATTTATCGTTATATTTCAACCAATTTACAAAAAATCTTGACAAATAATATACCTAATCTCAAAACGGCCATCATAGCGTGCCGCTATTATAAGTTATTCCTTAAAATATCGGCAATCTGCTAGTGGAGGTCCAGTCAATATCGGTCCAAACGTTTTCGTAGATTAGCCGGAATAAACAGACAAACAGAAAAAACAATTAAAAAAAAAATAAACACCGTATATTCCCATATACATTTATTAAAAATTTGACATTACAAACGGACACTTTTAATTTATTTGTATAGATAACACCGCATATTTACAGCTCAGGGAAAGTAGACCCCCATTTGTTACGTAAGAATTTGAAAATTCGAGGAGAGTATGCCCATCGATTGTCGATTTGTGACTATCTTTTAAATCTCTTAATATTATTCCGTTCCCATTTTCACCCCTTGAGATTTGACTTATCAAAAACGTTGGTAAACGACATACTTCAAGAATTCACCTTGAGATTTTCGATTTATCAAATGTTTTTCGGACGCTGGCCGGTGTGGTCTGAGACAGTAAACATCTAGAGCTTTCAAATGCAGCAACCGGAACAAACCAACAGATACTTGGCGATAGATCTTCGACTTTAGGGTGGTAATCAACAGGCCGGATTAGAAAAAGCCCTACTTATTTTACTATGGTTTCTGACCCCCATTTGTTACGTAAGAATTTGAAAATTCGAGGAGAGTATGCCCATCGATTGTCGATTTGTGACTATCTTTTAAATCTCTTAATATTATTCCGTTCCCATTTTCACCCCTTGAGATTTGACTTATCAAAAACGTTGGTAAACGACATACTTCAAGAATTCACCTTGAGATTTTCGATTTATCAAATGTTTTTCGGACGCTGGCCCAAACACTGAAAATTGTTCATAACTTATTTTATAGAGGTGGCTATTTTTTTTAAAGATAAGCCAAAAAAAGGGTAATCGATGCGCATACTCTCGAAAAAGGGGGGTCGACTTCCCGGAGCTCATATTTACTTTTAGCTTAACTTAGAAAAAGCCGTGTACTTGCCGGTAATCACCCAGTATTTTCTAAATACATGGCACATGCAGCTGTACGAGCGATAAGCATGATAATATAAATACAATATCTACAACTTATAGGAACATTATATACAGGTAGGTAGTATTATTAGGTATATATTTTATATTTTTCGTCACAGATTTAGCAGTATTAAACGTAGTGATTTAAAAAAAATTATATCATAGGAGGCAAACGAACAGTCACCTGATGTGTAAGTGATCACCACCGTCCATAAACACTTGCAATATTAGGGGAGTTGCAAGTGCATTGCCGGCCTGTTTTGAAGGGGGAGGAAGGGAGGGGAGGTTGGCCTCCAGCGCTCTCACTGACTGGACGAAATGCAACAATGCAAGCGCTGTTACTTCACGTCGGTTTTCTGCGAGAGAGTGGTACTACCCCGGCGAGCCGGCCCATTCATGGTGTTCATACAAACAGACAGACAGACATACAGACAGACATTTCTAAAAATGATTGAAATGTATTCTATTACTTATTCCCGGAAACCTGCAACAATTTTTTTCACGAAAATCGACATGCAACAGTCAACTGCCCGATGAATAATACAATAACAAATAAAAAGAAGGAGCATAGTAGACTGAAAACCTACAACGCTTTTTATCACATAGATACAACTTACTTCACGTCGGTTTTCTGCGAGAGAGTGGTACTACCCCGGCGAGCCGACCCATTCATGCTGAAACCAGTAATAGCTTCAGCGTGGCTTACCACTTACAAAATGATTGATTCGATTTTCTCTTTATTACCTCCCAAGAAGGTTAATTTTTCTCAATGCCTCTATTGTTTATTCTTTGTAAAAAAATGTCAACACAGAGTAAATTAACTGTTTCTCCTCACCTTTAAAAAGTATTCTTTTCTGGAATCTGCTACTTCCTCTAATTACGTTTGAAAAAGGAAGAAAATAACTAAGGAGTTAGAACCATTAACACATTACCTCCCAAAACTGAGATGGAAATTACAAGAATCATTATATTTGGAAGATTAAAAATCTAAAACACCAACCTTAATGGGAAAGGCGTATTCTTGTTTAGTTAAAAACTTTAATTTACTTTCCAAACTCAGTACATAACCAAAACACTACAAATTCAGACTACCACAATACAATTGGTACTTACAATTCAGATGGTACAATTTCAGGTGATTTAACTATTGTCAATGAAAATCAAACATGTATTTATATCTATCTCCAGACAGATAGTGCAAATGAAATTGTGAGAAACACAAAGTTCGATGTATATTTTTTAAAATAAACGTTCTCTGTTTAAATTAGAAAGCATTCATTTTAGAAATATACACTAGTTAATATTTATGTTTATGCTTTAGTCACCGACGTGACACAGCTTGAAAAATAACATGGACCTTCAAGGTAATGAGGTCATCGCTTGTCAATGTCAAAAGTTCTATGTCAAGGTCACGGGCCGCGCAAGTGCGATGGGTCAAGGTGGGGTTACCAGCCGACATGCGAGAACTTGGATCACGCGTTTTTGAAGTGAAAACTTTTTTTTGACAGGAGATAAATTTGTCATTTCGCGCCATGACATGCTACGTCAGCATCAGCATTGGTTGCATCACGCTTGCACAATTATTTCCCAATATTTACTGTTTCATAATTTAAATCTTTCATTCATTTCATTCAGTCATTCATCAGTAATTTGTGAAAAAATACATATAGATTACTTCGCGCATGTAATCTATACATATAATAAAAATGGAGTGTCTGTATGTAATATCAAAATAACATTTTTTTACTGATTGGGTACGAAAGTATACACGCAATTGATAACAAAAATGCAATTTTTAAAATTTTTGTCGGTCTGTCTGTCTGTCTCTTTGTTCCGGGTTATCTCCGAAACAGCTCGACCGATTTTGACGGGAATTTCAGAAGCCTGACATCAATCCTCCTTGGGATTATTTTGTTGTACCATTGTATTTATGATTATTATTATAACGTCTAATACATAACAATACAAAATCGATATTTTAATCAAAAATGTCGATAAACTGGTCTTAAAATATCGATATGCGATATTTAAAGCTTAAACGATAAATAAACTATTATTTATATGAAAATTCAAAAGAGAACACATTTATTTCATTGTTCTTGCTAGCCCTTATGACAGCCACGTCTTTTTTTAATTACCCTCAGAAGGGGAGGGGACATTTACTCACAATAAATAAAGATGGTGGTAGGGCTTCTAAGCCCGCCTGGTTAGATACCACCCTCGAGTTGAAATTCTGTCGCCGAGCACTTATTAGTGTTCGGGCAGCTACACTCGAGGCCAGTCCCCTTTAGGTTTGACGTGTTTACAATTTTAGACCACGTCGTCGTTTAAATATCACATGAGATTATACATATATAAAGAATAAAAAAAGAAATGTTAGTGCCCACGCTATTTTAGAATTTCTAAATTTACCTAAATTGTAACAGGCGTCATGTTGGTTTGATGTGCTAACTTCAGTACTGAAAAGCAAAGACCGATGGTACAGAAGCCTAACGAGAACGTTCCAAAATATTTTGCTGCGCTGCACGTACAGGGAAATCGGACGCTGTAAGTAGAGTATTAAGCTCTGGACTGTCCAAAACCATAAGAGTTCGCCATACAAGGCGAATAGACTTAATGGAGTGGCCAAGGGAGTGCAGGCAGCAAACGTTTAAAAAGTACCGTATTTACGATAAATTTTAAAAAACTTGTACAATAACAAATTATGTAATGTAAAATTGTAATTACAAAAATGGAAAAATGTGATCAGTGCTGAGGTAGTTATATAGTGGAATAAGGTTCCAAATATGTTGCTGATGACAAACCTCATTTGGCACGCTGTTAATATTTATATATCTAATATACACGTTACATGCTACTTTTAGTGGCGTGCGTGTCGTACGTACAATTGTCTTTAAAGAGCATTTCTATAATTGTACATAGTCTCACAATTTTATAATACTTTAATACGATTTTAAAAAACGCGTGCGGAGCTGCGGGTACAGCTAGTGGTATAATATTATAATACCAAAAGTTCAGTTTTCTATGTCGACAAGTAGATTAAGAAATCTGAAACTATGTATTATATGTACCACTTGTAAGGACACATAATACGGATAGAATGCATTTCTATCCGGGCATGTAAATAATTTAATTCTCTAGGCAATAAGGTACGCTATTTTACTCTAGTGTATCTTCTCTTAAAGCATACGTAGAGTTTTTTTTTCTATAATTCTAACTTTATGTTTGTAACCTCGATGTTTCTTAATATATGTTTGACTCTCTTTTTCCTGTTAATTTATATTTCTACATGTGAAAACTTGTAAATTGGATTTTTACCGTGTTACTCTTCACTTATTTAATTAATACTAATTTTAAAGTTTTCCTCTAAAATACAAAATAAAAAAACAACTGGTAGGTGGTGCTATAGTGTACTTTACTGTTATATAGTTTACATTGTAGTACTACACACGCAGGTACACATACGATGGAAGGGTTTTTATTTAATTTCCCTTGATTTTCGAACTTGATTAGTTTGGAATGGCCAAGTTGACAGATACAAAATAAATATGTTTGAGTTCGTGAGGTATACATGATGTCATACATGTGTGCCTCACTAATTCTTATACGTAAGATTTGTTTAGCTAGTTTAGACAATTAAACACATTTTTTATATCCATAACTATTTAAACAACATTTAATTAATCACATTTGAATATTCAGGATTATATTAATTGCTATCTTGATTTCTTTTCCATACGTTAATTTTAGTTCTTATATAATACTACCGTACTGGGTGGTAATAGGCATTATCAAGTTACAACTTTTCTCTAGAACTCAATCATATTATATATCTTATAATTAAGGCAGCGTTCGTAAGAAACGTTTTCGTTTGACCATTTTTCTCCGACTTCCCAGATATTAACCCCTACAACCTCACAAACTTTACCTCTTTATAATATTAGTATACATAATATAATTAGTTAGTAGCTTCTGCCCGCGACTTCGCAGGCGTGGAATAGTTATTTTGGGCTAAGACGGGCTCATACGGATTAAAAGTTATGATAATTTTAATGAAAAAAGATTTTTTTACGTGTTATTTAAATAAGAAACTTTGACTGCTCACCGACACCTTTTAAAATTGAGTTGAAAATTCAGCATTCCCCAGACATTTTTCTTTCGGTAAATAGGTTCATTTTAACCTATAACTTCGATAGGTTAGTTTTTTTGGCTCACCCTAGTTAGATAGATAGATAGATATAGATATGAATTTATTTTCAGTTTTTCATTTATTCTTATCGAATTTTTTGTGCTTTGTCAAATGTTTCTCGATATTTACTGTTGTATGATTTTATTTTTTTAATATTATTAATAGTTGTATCGATGTGATAAAGCGTTGTAGGTTTTCCGTCTACTATACTCCTTGTTATTGTATTTTCATCGGACTGTTGCATTATCCACATTTGTAAATAAATAAATAAATAGTTCTGGAGAGTCTACAATGCCATTCATTATGCCGAAGCGATGACGGCTTAGTTGATAGTGTTTAGCGTGTTAATAAGCTAAGTAAGATTCGCGTTGTCGCATCCCAAGGCCCTATGCCCATAAGGTATGCCACTTTGGCACCATTGAACTTGTTGCCAAGCGGCTGAGTTCTATAAGCGCTCGTCCCATTAGTCTGATGAAGCTGTGAAGTAAAGTGCAATAGCGAATAGGCAGTTACGACAAAAAAGTCAGCGAGGAAAGTCGCGAGCGCTTACAAGTCTGTATTTCGATACATATAATAAAAAGGTAAATCCTGTAAACATGTATGTACTTTTTAGATTAAAAAAAATACTGCAGGTGTCTAGAAATATATGATAAAATACATTTCAATCATTTTTAGAAATATATATCTGTCTATCTGTTTGTTTGGACACGCATCACTACTAAAGTACTGTGTTCATGATAAAACCTCATAACCTTAGTCCGGTGAAGCTGTTAAGACCTTGCTTGGTCAATAGCGTAGTCAGTTCGAAAACCAAAAAAAAACCTCATAAGCTCATCAAAAAATCATAAAGCATATCCTCGAGTAACATTTAATCTTAGTTTCATTAAAATCGGTTCACTCTGCTAAAAGTTATTGCAATTTTAATGACGGCGCGACTTGAGTACGAGAGAAAATTAGATAAGTAAATGGACTTAATACATTCACATGATTTTATTGCTCACTGTTTTTTATATTAGGTTTCAAGCCGACGGAGTCGCGGGCATAGCTAGTATACAATAAATGGCAGTGTTGTAATTGACTCATCCAATTCAAACTTTTTTTTAAAATTGTATCTCGGCAAAATGACCGCACTGTACCTGAGGGTCAGCACACTACAATCCAAAAACAATGGCAACCACCGAGAAATATAATGCCATCGCCGGTCGCCGTTGTCATGCCGGCCCGCGTAAGTAGCTCTTCACATTGCGCTTGAAGGACCCCATGTCATAGGAAGGACGAAACACACTGGCCGGGAGATTGTTCCACAGCTACATGGTACAGCAAAGATAAGTCGTTGCAAACTTTTTATGCCGTGCCCAGATATAATTTACCGTAAAACTGTGGCTCCCAAGGCCAGCGCTCGCGCTGGGTTTACGAAAAGGAGAGGAAGGGATCAAATTGAATAATTCTTCAAGACTCTCGCCATGATACAGACGGTAGAACACGCTCAGTGAGGCAATGTCTCTGCGCAACTGAAGCGGCTCTATGAACTCTGTAATGTCTGCATCATTAACAATGCGGACAGTCCGTCTCTGCAACCTGTCCAGGGTATCCAAGAGGTACTTTGCCGAACCGTCCCAGAGGTGCGAGCAATATTCCACGCTGGGCCGAACTTGTGCCTTATAAAGAAGAACTATTGGGGGGGAACTGCGAATTGCATGTATCAGGTATGTAACAGCCCAAGCCGAGGTGTGCTGCGTAACTAGTTGCCCAAATAAAATCGGCTGAGTGCCTTCATAATGCGCTTAATATTTCAGTGAAGCTGTAAAGGTACAGGTCGTCCAGCTCAACAGCGTAGTAAGTTAGAAAAAAAAAATGGGGCAGAAATAGAAAAGCATTGGGGGTAGAAGTTTGAAATTCGAGAATAGTGTTGATTTAGTGCTGTTAGCATTGTTTTAACTATGCAATGGATTTTGTTATGGTTATCACTGTCGTTTGGAGAATATTCTCCTGAAGGCTTATACTTACATTAAAGGTATATTATGTTTTACAGAGAGTAAAGAAAATAATGTACATATTATTTATATAATTATTTACAATTATGGATAATGTAACTATCAACAGTCCGTTGAATAATATAATAACAATAATAATAAGGAGGATACTAGACTGAAATAATAATATTGAACAATTAAACTTATGTAACAGTAAATATTGTTAACCATTTGAAAAATAAAGAAAAATAGAGCAAGACTAAATGAAAAAGTTAAAATGAATTCATTTATAAAAACTAAAACTAACCGGTGGAAAAGAAAACTACATGGAAAATATAATTAAGAATATTGAAATGTAATTTACTGAATACTAGCGACAACGGCGGTCTTTGTCCTGGTTTCATAATAAAAGAATCCTGAAAATCAACCGCAGCGCCACCTGCCAAGTCCAATTGTGAATCTAAAACATTCGTAAATCCACATGAGCACACAAAACAAATCATCAAAATCTGTCCAGACGTTTAGGAGTTCAATCACATACGTGCGGACGGAAGAATTATATAAACCAAGTCGTAAAAATGCTTTTGACGCTTACATACATCCTAAACCTTAAAAAAATCAATACAATGTACTATTATTGTATCTCTTAAAAAGGCTTTCAGAAAAGTTTAGTTAATTCTATTTCAAATGTGTTTGTAATCCTCAGGACAAGGTTTTCATGAAACAATACAAGCAACAAAAAAATTTATATTGATATTTAAAATATTTTCAAGCACTCTTTAAGGACTTGGCTATGTTCGTACCTTTTTCATTCGAATTTTTTTATTCGTTAAATGTATTTCCTTGAAATCAGAAAACGTCGATAAAATTGGGAAATTTTAATAATTATAGTCCTTATAATAATTAATCCATGACAAAAATAAAAACAAAGAAACGTGGTAATAGCTGATATAGATTGTAAAGTGTATATATAAACTAGCGGGCCCGGCGGACGTTGTCCCACCTAATGATAAAAAAGTGTGTGTACTTATATACACTAGACTGGGCCAAAAAAATCAACTATTTTTTTTTAAGTATATCGAAAATATTATTTGGGATGACAAAAAAACAATATTGTGAGAATTTGAGCCCTTAATATTTATATTAAGAGGTATATCATCGCAACTTTTGATTTTTTTTCCGAAGCGGGTGTTTGTCTCATAACTCCTAAGCCGTCGATGTAAATGAAATTGACTGAGAGATATTTTTTTAAGAGAATTTAATTGTCTACAAAAAAAAACTGATTGAAATTTTTTGTCAGATGAACCGTTTTCTCATAACCACGCCTTGAAAATTGGTATGATTTCAGAATTTGATTTTTAACTTTTTAATATTGTAATTCACTTAAAAATTAGTATCCGAAAAAAATTCAATAGAGATTCTTTAAGGGAATTTAATTTCCTACAAAAAACGTCTCTTAACATTTTAAGCTACATTCACTCCTTTGAAAGTTATTCAAAGTTAATGCATGCATTGCATACATTAAGTTATTAAAAATGTGTCGGGAGGGTAGTGTTAAGATACCGAATTCCTGAAACTTTGTCTTTAATGATTCGCGAGGTCCCATAATGTATTCAATTGATGTCATGCCATGCTTGATATTATTAGTATGTTTACTAAATCTTGTTGGGTTATATTATGTTTCATTGAAATCGTTGAAAGTACTATATATTTTAATTGGCAGATAAAACACACAACAAATATAGGTAATATTCCGTTTATAGTTTATAAGTGGTCATTAAATGTTTATAAATATGTTTATTGTTACATGGTTGAACGCGTTTCGTTTATCTAAGGAAAACCACAAATCCAACTAACAGTACACGTGTATTTATATGTCTTTTGTTTGTACAATGGCTTAATAATGATTGCGACGAATAATGTTTATATGGTAAATCCAACTTATGAGGTAAAATTGATAATTATTTTATGAAATACACATTTGGTTTAATGATTTTATAGGATACTTGCTGTTGGGGTGCGATGTCAGGAACCTCCACGTGGTGCACCCCGGGCAACGTCGGTCCCTCTGACCGGCGGCTGATACCTGACGCGACGACCTAGGCTTGTTCATTGTTTGAATTTTTAAAATTATCATAGTCTGACTTATTTATATTTCATAATTTGTATATTGAAATTATTATCATAACTCTGGTTTTCACATCTATTGCCACTCCGAACAATAATTATATACATTTTTATACAGTCTATGAATTAATCAAAATGCACAATCTCAATACAATCAATATAAGTTGTATGTGTATAAGTTTTGGGGTGTAAGGGGTGTCAAATAACATCTAAGACTTGAGACAACCAAGCCAACCTCACCTGCACGTGGTGCACCCTGCTGAATATCGAACGAGCCAATGGCGAAAGCGGGGTGGTAGGGTTTTACAGCCTGACTGAGCCGCAACCACCATGTATGTGGCAAAAAAGCCCGTTATAGTGATTCGCTTTTGCGGGTCGCGTTTCGAGATCAGCCTGTGCATATCCAGCCTTTCGCAGGCCGGCATGACAGCGGCGACCGGCGATGGATGTGTGTCACTCGGTGGTCGCCATTGTTTTTGGATTGTACTGTGCTTACCATCAGGCATAGTGCAGTCAACTTAACGTACTACTATAAAAAAAAAAGGCCCCTATACTTCGCATCGTTAGTCTGACGCAAGCGCAATACGGCCAGTCACGCTTATTGGAATGTCATGACGCGAAATTATAAATATATCTCCTGCCAAAAATACTGCTCAAAGTTCCTAGAGAAGCTATCACTTCAAAAAAATTGTCCAGTGTAAATGTGCATATGGGTTGCGCGTGTTACTGGAGACTGCTTCTTTTTCATATAATATTTGTGCGAAAACCATTTTTTTAAATAAAAGTAGCCTGTTATAGCGGCGCGTTATAATAGTCGTTTTGACACATGACAACAGTGACGTGCAAAGTCAATTTATTTTCGAAAAAAAAAACATAATCCAATGCTGCTTTGGTTAGTGCTAATTGATGCGAGATTACCGAGGTTGGTAGTTGTGCTTGCCAGCAATCCTATATAATCATGTATAGGATATACATGTATAATTTCGAATTTAAAAAGAATATAAATGCCAAGTTGTGTTCTAAATAAGTACACTAATCATTATCATCCATTAAGAATTTACTCAAACGGCTTTTATTAGTAAAAACGTGAAAGAATCTGCTCGTTTGATTAATCTTGAGTAACTGCACGTCACTATAGACAATAACATACAGCAATTTGTTTCTTCAAACGTAGTTATTAATATATACGAAACATCATGAACGGACGAACGTCAAAACAGCCATCATAGCGTACCGCTATTAAAAGTTACTTCTTAAAATATCGGCAATCTGCTAGTGGAGGTCCAGTAAAAATCGGTCCAACCAGTTAGGATATTAGCCGGAATAAACAGACAGACGGAGAAGAATAAATTATTTTTTTAGAGGTGCCCTTACCCTTTCCTCTCCCCCTCACTCCCTTTCCCTCAGACACAGGCTGGCAACGCACTTTCGACTCCCCCGGTGTTGTTAGTGTCTATGGACGGTGGTGATCACTTAAAATAAGGTGAACCACAAGTTCGTTTGCCAGTTATGACATTAAAAAAAATAATGACTATACTAGATAACATTTCCGAATCTAAATTTTTTGTCACAGCTTTAGTGATATTAAATTTAGTGATTATATTTTCTCTTTATTATCGCCCAAAGCGATTCATTTTTGTCACTGCCTATAGCGTTTATTCCCGGTAAAAAAAAACAATACCGAGTAAAAATAATCTACTTATCTTTTCCGAAAAATAATCTTTTCTGGAATCTGTTCTTTCCTCTGATTACGTTAGAAAAAGGAAGAAAATAACTAAGACGTTAGAATCATTATAACATTACCTCCCATAACTGCGATGGAAATTACAAGGATAATTATATTTTATAGATTAAACATCTAAACCACCGTTCGAAAATTAATGGGAAAGGCATTTTCTTGTTTAGTCAAAAAGTTCAAAATTACTTTTCAAAATCAGGTATGTACATAACCAAAGCACACTACAAATTCAGACTACCACAATACAATTGGTACTTACAATTCAGATGGTACAATTTCAGGTGATTTAGCTATTGTCAATGAAAATCAAACATGTATTTATATTTATCTCTAGACAGATAACGCAAATGAAAGTGTGAGAAACACAAAGTTCGATGTATATTTTTTTTATAAATGTTCTCTGTTTAAATTAGAAAGTTATTTAAATATGTATTAGTTCATTTTAGAAAAATACACTTGTTAATATTTATGGTTGTGCTTTAGTCACCGACGTGACACAGCTTGAAAAATAACATGGACCTTCAAGGTAATGAGGTCATCGCTTGTCAATGTCAAAAGTTCTATGTCAAGGTCGCGGGCCGCGCAAGTGCGATGGGTCAAGGTGGGGTTACCAGCCGACATGCGAGAACTTGGATCACGCGTTTTTGAAGTGAAAACTTTTTTTTGACAGGAGATAAATTTGTCATTTCGCGCCATGACATGCTACGTCAGCATCAGCATTGGTTGCATCACGCTTGCACGGCTTGCATACTATACATACATACGACGCGTACTATAGGAGCCTGTGTACATGTTATATTGATATTTAGCAGTTCAACGAACGTTTCATTGATTAATAGACTTTATAAACATGTATATAATTATTGCTCCGAGTGCCAATATATATGAAAACCACACTAATGTTAATAATTATATAAACAAAATTCTGAAATTTAAATATTTGTCATTCACACTATTATTAATCTTCTTCTTACCCTTATCCCACATAAGTAGGGTCGGTACAACATGTTTGTCATGTTGTGGTATATGATTTGGCTTAATTTTTACGATCGCCTGACATCAATCCTCCTTGGGATTATTTTGTTGTACCATTGTATTTATGATTATTATTATAACGTCTAATACATAACAATACAAAATCGATATTTTAATCAAAAATGTCGATAAACTGGTCTTAAAATATCGATATGCGATATTTAAAGCTTAAACGATAAATAAACTATTATTTATATGAAGATTCAAAAGAGAACACATTTATTTCATTGTTCTTGCGAGTCCTTAGGACAGCCACATCTTTTTTTTATTACCCTCAGAAAAGGAGGGACATTTACTCACAATAAACAAAGATTGTGGTAGGGTTTTATCTAAGCCCGCCTGGTTAGATACCACCCTCGAGTTGAAATTCTGTCGCCGAGCAGGACATTTACTCACAATAAACAAAGATTGTGGTAGGGTTTTATCTAAGCCCGCCTGGTTAGATACCACCCTCGAGTTGAAATTCTGTCGCCGAGCACTTATTAGTGTGTTCGGGCAGCTACACTCGAGGCCAGTCCCCTTTAGGTTTGACGTGTTTACAATTTTAGACCACGTCGTCGTTTAAATATCACATGAGATTATACATATATAAAGAATAAAAAAAGAAATGTTAGTGCCCACGCTATTTTAGAATTTCTAAATTTACCTAAATTGTAACAGGCGTCATGTTGGTTTGATGTGCTAACTTCAGTACTGAAAAGCAAAGACCGATGGTACAGAAGCCTAACGAGAACGTTCCAAAATATTTTGCTGCGCTGCACGTACAGGGAAATCGGACGCTGTAAGTAAAGTATTAAGCTCTGGACTGTCCAAAACCATAAGAGTTCGCCATACAAGACGAATATAGACTTAATGGAGTGGCCAGGGGACTGCAGGCAGCAAACGTTTAAAAAAATACCGTATTTACGAGAAATAAAAAAAAAACTTGTACAATAACAAATTATGTAATGTAAAATTGTAATTACAAAAATGAAAAAATATGTAAAAATGTGATCCGCCATTTTGAGATCCTGGGTCTGAAAATCAGCCGAGGTTAAATAAACGACGTATTCGTCACCATAAAACAATAGTTTAAAACGAGATTTCTTTTACTGATTTTCGAACTTTCAAGCAAACATACTCATATATTGTAAGACAAATATTTCTCTGTTGAATTTTACATCCCGGTATCGCTAACTTAATATTTTTGGGAAATTTCGAATTTCAGAGTTTGGAACCCTGGTCGTGTTTTGCGGCGTTAGGAGAATATTGGATGGACAACAACGTAGTCTCAGTTTTATAAGAACAGCTTTGTTATTTCTATATTGAATAACTTTTATATTTATATCACTAATTCGACTAAATCATTGCACATCGCCCTGGTGTGTATTATAGTACAGTTTGAAAACAATAGTGACGGTCAATGATTTTTTTTTTCTCGAACTGACTACACTATTTACCCTGCAGGGTCTTCACAGCTTCACCGGACTACTAAGGCGAGCGCTTAAGGCACTCAGCCGATTTGGTTTTTTAGGTAACATACACAAGGGCGCACGCGCACCTCGGCTTGGGCTTGTTACCTGGAAAAAGTCGCGTCTGACCTAGCTAACTATTCTAAGCTATTCATACATATATACATTTGTGAACCATACAATCGAAATTGCATGATTCACAAATGAATACATGTATATCGGAATTTGCGTAATTTGATACAGTTCTTACTATCGTTTAAAGAAAAGTCGACGTAGGTTAATGAAGTCTGAAGAACGACGATGAAGTCTTATACAATTTTATATTATCACTAACTGAGCCCGCGACTCCGTCCGCGTGAAACCTAATGTAAAAAAACGGTGACTAATAAAATAATTTGTCTACTTCTACTACAATTATACTTATCCACTTTTCTCTCGCACTTAAGTCGCGAGTTATTAAAATTACAATAACTTTTGATAGAATGGACCTATTTTAATTAAATAAGACTAAACGTTACTCGGGGATATGCTTTATTATTTTCTTGGTGAGGTTTTATAGTGAACGTAGTAGTTTAGCAGTGATGTGTGTTCAAACAAACAAACAGACATTTCCATAAATGATAGGAACGTATTTTATTACATATTCCAAGACGCCTGCAACAATCTTTTTCGTTCTAAAAAGTACAGACACGTTAGATCTATGTTCTTATTATATGTATAGATTTGAATATCAAAAAACATTTAACTTCAGGCTACTTAATATTATATAGATTTTAATAAGACTTAAATAAGAATGGATATCTTTATATATAATTGAATCATTAGTTTGATCATTATTAATAATAGTATATTCTTTGACTTCATAGTTCGGCCATGAAAGGCAAGATGTCGTTGATCTACATGTCTAAACAGATTACTAACAATATTAGAGATACATAAATAAGGATACATATATAAAATTGTTGTATAGCTTAAATAACATTAATTTGTTCATACTTTATTATTTTTGTGTTACTTAAATTATTTTGCGGAATTATGTATAAATAGTAATCGCTTTGACTTATATAGATGGGCCTTTAAAAGGCAAGATGTCAGTGATATCTAGGCATTCTTATATTGTACGAAGTATTGTAAGGCGAAGCTCTGGCCAAATAAATAGTGACAGTATCTACGAAGTATTTATTGCCATTCCTGACTGTGGTATCTCAGTATATATGTTCTCCGTAGTATTATTTTTCATTCACTTAACTTGTGTATAATAACCGAACCATATTACAGAAAATGCCATCAATATTACAAAGTATAGAATCAAATAACGCAACATTATGAATAAAATATAAAAGTCACTACATGACAAACTAAGGTCCTGCCGAAAGATCGAGCCCTAGGTGCTCCTCTCATAAGAATCGTAGTATTATATTCCATAAATTTCCTTCATAAATAGGCTATAAAATGCAAAATGTACCTGATATTTTCCACTTAAATAATATATTAATATTTATTATATTTATCTTTTAATTTTATGAAGTCTATGTTTTACCATAGCATACCATAAGCTTTGAATTTATAAAATAAGAGGTGTTAAGTGGCTCGAAGTCGGGGTTTATATTTCATTCTAAATGGGCGAGACATTAAAAAAAATTAGTCTTCTATAATAGCACCTACCGATTCCAAGTATAAATAATAGTTATCAAAGTGAACACAGTGGTAAATAAAATTTACCACAGAGTTTTTGGCGGAATCTTGTAACGTCATGTAGTGGATTTTATATTTTACTAGCTGACCAAATAGGTTTTTACCGGTTCCAATTGTACTTACAAACGCAAAAAATCTTAGAAAACCTAAAACCCGATTGCAGGGACACCTATCAGGTCCAATTGTGAATTCAAATTATCTATCTATATATATAAAAGGAGAAGCTGATCAGTCGACTGACTTAATAACTGACATATCAACGCAGGGCCTAAATTATAAGGGTTATAAGCTTGAAATTTTGCACAGGGGTTCCTTTTATAACGTAGCGGAGCATTAGGAAGGATTTTTGAAAATTCACCCTCTAAGGGGGTAAAACGGAGTTGCAAAGTTAGTATGAAACTATGCCGTTTTTGAAGTTACATTTCAAGAAATTCAGTATGAAGGTTCTTCGTTAAAAGTCATGAAACCCGTGTAAAATATTTTTTACTAAATCATCCCTTAAAGAGGTAAAAGGAAGATGCAAAGTTTCTATGAAAGTTCTTTGATTTTCAGAGAGGTGCAAATTTAGTAGGCATAAAAGTTTTTCGTATTTACCTACATTATTTCAATGAAGGTTTGTATTTAGGTTATTATATACATATATAACATGAAGAGATAAACCAGATCGAGTTATGGAGCGTAGAGCTAAAGAGAACTACCTCATATAGTCTGAAATGATCTCATAAATATAACCTGAAATGACTGCTGTAAGAAATTGTGGAGTGTGATGTAATTTTTATGAACTTTAAATAATGGTAGGTGGTAGAGGCACGCTGTAGCTATTACTGGTTTCAGCATGAATGTGTCGGCTCGCCCGCGGTACTACCACCTGACCCACAAAAACACCCACGTGAAGTTACAATGCTTGCATAGTTGCGTTTCGTTCGGTCAGTGAGAGCGCCGGATACCCACCTGCCATCGTTCCTCCCCCTCCCCCAAACACAGGATGGTAACATATTAGCGACTCTCCTGGTGTTGCAAGTGTCTATGGACTGTGATGATCACTTAGCATCAGGATACCCGCCTATTCGTTTGCCTCCTATGATATAAAAAAAACTTTAAATAACACGTTTAGTGATTTTCGTGCTTATTTTTATAAAACTTGTTCAAATAATTGAACAATAATTAACCCTGTTGCTACAGTAGCGCCACACTAATGTATCGCATTTTTACACACACTTCTTCATACATAGAGATGGTTCTCCTTACCTCTATACTCCATACCTTCGGTGAAACAAGTTACATGATGCATTTTATATAAAAATAATTTTCTGCACTTCTCCTCCATATAAACTTTAACTATGCCAAATTTCACGTTCATCCATTCGTCCATTTCTTTTAAAAAGGGGTACAAAGTTTAGGCTTCACGTATTAATATATATGAT
>MU159477.1:50906-67540 GCA_015888305.1 Antheraea pernyi | reverse complement strand
CCATTGGGCAGAGCGCCACACCAATAGGTTCCTATTAAAAGCTATGTTTGAAATGTGATAAGGATGTGCAAAAACTGTTAGAAAAATGAAAGACATTATTATATATTTTTAAATATATTTTAAAACACATAACATATTAATAAAATCAAATATTACATTGAACGGTCACTCAAACAGTCCGAAACAATCGATACGACGGATTAAAATTAATAATAATAATTTAAAAAAAAGATGATACAAGACAAACGTGACTCTGTTGTGTTAACACAGAGGCAAATGAAATCATTCCCTTGTTGATTTTTGTTTAAATATCCCAAACTGCCTGAGAATTCACAGCAACGATTATCTGGGAAGCAATAACAATACGTTTCTTAAGCTACCCCTATACCTGCGTGTATCGGTACGAAGTAATATGGCTATATGGTCTGGTCATGTGGTCTCATTGGCTATGGTCTGTCGGTTTTTACACACATCAAAGGAGTTTCACGGACGGTAATGTCGAGTCATTGGAGAGACACAGGTGTGGCAACGTATAATTTGCGCCTTTATCGGAATGAATTTTGACGTTTTTATTTAACCCTTCGGCTGGTGTTTAAAAACTCAAAATGGCGCATCATGATTTGAAATATGTAACCATTTTTTAAATTGTAATCTTATATTAGAGAATTTATTAGTGAATTTATTAGTGTTTAAGTTTTTCTAAGTTTGTAGTAAATACGGTATTTTTTTTAATTTTTGCTGCCAAAAAGCTGTTGACATTTGGCATAATAAGACCAACATTTGTTTGTATGGAATTTAAATCCTTATGGTCTTCAGCAATCCAGGGGTAAGTGAAACTACTTCAAAGCTAAAATACGAAACGTCACAAACGAAAGTTGTAACCTTTTCCATTGGTTACGCGGCGCGTTTCCGTTGCCGTGTGAGTGAGCGAGACTGTGTGAACTCTACAAAGCGTTCCAGTGCGAGAGGGAACGATGTATTTAGAACCACAGTGATGTTATTCAATTGTCTTTTTTGTATTTTATTTATACTTCGTAGGTTTTTGCATTTGGCCACAGTCTCATCTTATGTTAAATGACGTTGCATTGTAATTTAAGTTGATAATCACGGTAAACCTAAAGGAGGACTGGTTTTCAAGTGGTGCTTTCGGAACACACCAACCGGTTGATGATAAATTAATTATTTCAGGGTGGTAGCTAGACAAGCTGACTTAAAAAAAAGCTCTAAAAATTTACTACTGTATCGAAATTCAATGATATTAGTTAATATGTGCATTTCCCACGGCTTCTCGTGAAAAACAATTTCGTGTTTTTCATAATTCATTATTGTATGTCTTTTATTATAGCCCTTTTACCGATCTTCAGCCACGTCTAATAAATTCTATCATTACTGCTTATCCATTATAGAAAATCTTAATGATATGTAAGCTATACACTAGTGATGGTTCATTAATTAGCAGTTATTATAACGCGAATAACAGAAATTATTTTATTCGTTATAATTTCGTAACTGCTATAATTACAACGTATTAATAACAAAATGATAAAAAAATCGACTTCAAAAAAAATAAATAGCTCAAGTAAACGTCGTCTACTTGTCAAATGTAAATTAATATTAATTAAGCGAGAATTAACAATTTTACTTATACTCTGCAAAGGTGTCACTTTTTCAAGTTTGTGAACTAAATATAATCACTGCTTTGTAAATGAAACAAACGAGGTGCTGTGATTGGTTAAAAATAATCATTTGTAAACATCGAATGCATTTCATTGGTTAAAAACTCGTTTTCATAACTAGATTCTTGGTGAGTTTTTGGCGGGGTCTTGGAATGCCATGTAGTGGTCTTTATATTTTATCCATAATCTTTTGTTATCTGGCTCTATATTGTGTAATGTTGGTGGTGCTTTACGTAATATAGTTTGGTTATTGCGTATAAGTGAAGTGGATTGGAAATTATACCACGGAGCATGGATTTTAACTTGCCACGAAAACTCCCAGGAAATTTCTAACAAGATGGCCACCATCTTGTTAGTTCATTCAAATTATATCAAGAAACTTTTAATATCGATACTCACTTGACAATGGCAGTAATAGTCTACTAGAAAACTGGTTGCCAAAAATAAAATAGAAGAAGAGATTCTTGGATTTTAGTGATTACTACAATAACGATTTTATTATTGAGTGTAGAGGTAAGAAGAACCCTCTCTGTGTACGAAAAAGTGTCTGTTAGTGAAAAAGTGTTTGCACAATGCGTTAAATTACGGGGGCGCTACAGTAGCAACAGGGTTCATTATTGTTCAATTATTTCAACAAATTTTATAAAAATGAACACTCAAAAATCTCTAAACGTACTATATAAAGTTGATAAAAATTCTACCACACTCCACGTTTTCTTATAGCAGTTATTTTAAGTTACATTTACAATATTATTTCGAACTATCCATAACCTTTGCTATGCTAGCGCTATTTTGGAGGACCTTATTAAGTATTATTTACTGCGTCGAGCCCACACTTTATCAAATTATCCCCCATATGAGATACTTTTACTTACCTTTACCCTCCATACATTTTATCTACAGCACTGTTTCGTAGTTATATTTTGTTTAGCTGCGAAATAGCATTTAGTCAGTACGACACTATACTTATATCACAATGCTACTAGCAATTATTGGTTATTACATTTTATATTAGCATTGTTTTTCACGATTATCGATTATCACGATTTTTTAGGCCGTTATATTTATAGCAACATTATCCCGCGTCAAATAAAATTAGCATTTAACATGCTAGGTAACAATAGCAATAGTTTTCATATTTACTATAGTCCTCCTAAAAGTCTATAATGTCAAAAGGAATAGTTGTATGCCTGCAAGTCTTCTGATTATTCCGGACAAAGAGAAATTTTAATTTTATTTGTACGTATAGTTAATTGGATTTTATTAGCAAATCATAATAAAAAGTTTCGCTGTGATTTATAACTGTTATTTTTCACAAGTAATTTATCATATGGTATTTGTGAATTAGTGTCACTGCTATTTTTTATATGGTAACATTGAATTGTTATGACTGCTATTTTCATATTATTTCAATAAATTTATGATACAGTTATTTTTGGTATGGTATATGTTATATAGTTGAACGTGGAATAGAAAAAGGTCGCTCGAAAATCCCTATTTCGTCTTGAATATGGCTCGAATAGCTAAAAAAAATAATTTTTCTCAACATGCCTTTTGCTTGCTTTTATTTTTATAGGCAACGGTCACAAAAGAGCTAAACAAATCCCTTCCGGTAAGAATCAATAACGTTGTAGGGACACACCCCATGTCTCGAACTTAGTTTTATGTTAACCAGTGTGCGCCGCGATCTGACGTATTACAGACGCGCAAATAAACGTTGATTAAAAGGTCTCAGTGTATCCATTAAGATACATATATACCATACCCGCACACCACTAACATTGGTGACCCCGACGTGATTTGAACACGCAACCACTAACAACGTCATAACCAGTGAAATAGCAGTAACATAAAAATCACTGCTATATCTTGACATAAAATAGCTATATTTTCCATACTTAGTCAGGGCTTTAATAATTTATTTGGTTATGAATTAATATTTTTAAGAGGAGAATCCGAAATAATTACTTTTAATCAGCCACATGCGTTGTATAGTCATGAATAGAATAATTACAATATCAGTTTCAAGTTTTAACACGTAAAATACCGTAGTACAAATTTGACTACAGTAAGTCATTATTTACATATTACAGTTATCAATTAAGCTAATTAGTCTCTGTAAATGTCACAATATATCAAAAGTTTAAGTTAGATTCTTGCTTAATAATTTTACAAATACTTTTGTCCAATTTAAAAATCTGTGCATTCTTCAACTATTAAAGTTACTCATATATTTGTGTATCCGATGTTTTGAATATCATTGTAATATCGTATATTATATTATTTGTGGAAAGCACACAAACTTTGGGTTCAGTTGAGCCAATTATGTCAATAAACTAGTATTACTTAAGTATTTTTTTCAACAAGTTCGTCAGCTGAAATCAAAGAAATAAAGCGTGATTTAAGAAACGACTGTTCAAATACATAAAACTATTAAGGCGTATTAAAAATCTCTCGATAACTATTAAATAATTCGGAGTCAAGCATTCTATGTTTGATATAAGTTATGATACCTTTAACAATAGGTGCCATGTTATAAAAAGAAATCGTTCATAATTAAACTACTTTTACATTGATATTTTCGATTGGTTGATATCGTCAAATAAATTTTTGGCCAACCGAAAATCAACCAGACGATGTATATTAACGGTTGTTTAGTTAATCAGTGGAAAATCAAACACTTTAAAATCAACCACTCGAATATTACTTACAAAAAGAAACCGTTCATAATGAAACTGCTTTTAAATCGATATTTTCAATAGGTTGATATCGTCAAATCAATTTTTAACTAGTCGAAAATCAACCAGAAGACGTATATTAACGGTTGTTTAGTTAATCAGTCGAAAATCATGTACTTTAAAATCAACCACTCGAAAATCAACCATACGAGAAGTAACCAGTCAAAAATCAACTAGCCGAAAACCATCCGGTTGAAAGCAACCACTCATTAAATTAATGTTAAAAATACATTTTTTTTTATATACCCCTTTATCATAACCCACTCGAGATGGGATCGCAAATTATCCGTCACAGAACGACCAATCATCGGATCAACCCAGGTCATCTGTCCGATTTCCCAGCGTTATGTAGATGGTTGGGTGCATCAGCGAAAGCGAATTTCAACCTGTAAGCCTCCGCAACCAGCACGCTTATATTGGAATCAGTCCAATTTTGTGTCGGTACGTTTTGGAGTAGTATCATCAGACCTTGAAAGTCCTTCTCCAGCATTAGTCGTTCCCTCCAGTGTAGGAGGAAGGCTGCGCATACATACAGCTGGAAGATGGCGAACCCGTCCGATTCAGCGAGGTATGTGTCCCAGAGGCGAATGGTGCATGGTAGAGGTATCTCTCTGGTGAGAAGGTTGTTCATCCAGCGGAACGAGAACTGGAGATAATCGACTCCGTGACTTTGGAGGTGTTCGTGTAATGGCAGGTCTATGCGCCTTATTAATTCCTTTAGTTGATTGACCTGGAAGAAGGGAGAAGTTCTTCTAAAAGTAACTGCAGTAGGATATTGGCTGATTTTGAAATGTGGTAAACAAATAAAGAGTCCCGGTGTTGCGAATATCTTCATCTTGCAATGGACTAATTGAATGCAATTATCTCTGCAACTAACTAATCACATCTGTATAATTCTTTTGACATTTTGAACCAACTTCAAAAAGAAGAAGTCATTTATAAATCGATTTAGAGTAATCTTTCTTTAATAGAAAGATGATATTTTCAAGGGAGTCCCATTTTTAATTTGATTAGTATTGTACTTTTGATATCAAAAATACACCAGGGAACACCTTAAAATCGAATAAGAAATGTATATTGATCGATATATTGGTAGGTTTACGACAATTAAAGACTAAGTAGGTACCTAACTATCTTCAAAACCTGTTTGGTGCATTTCCTTAGTGTACATTTTTTTAAATGGGCTAATTTTTTGTTACTATATTCAGTAAGTAAAGAAAGTTCAGAAAGTAAAAAAAAGAAAGTAAAGAGTATCTAATATCCCGCTAAGACACTTAGTAGAGGATATGTGATAATCAAACAATAGAGCTGGAGCCGAGATCGGGCTATTTAAATGCTTGTGTAACCACGTGATATAGTGTAGTCCGGTGAAGCTGTAAATATCTTGCTAGGCCGATAGAGTGTCAGTTGGAAAAAAAAGACATCATATAGCTAGATAATTTATAAAACGATACGTTAAACTGAGTGGTATGGTCGTTATCAAAGCGACGAGAAGTAATTAACGAATATTTTTTTTATCATTCAAATGATAAGATAATACTGAAATACATAAACTCAAGCTAGATGTTTTTATTTTCTTAAGAATTAACACAGACATAATTCGTGTGTTTTATAATCGGGCCTTGGTGTATTTGACTTATCCATCATTCCATAAAAATTTTGGGTGATGGATACAAAGCTTAATACTTGTTCAAACATTGTAGCCTAATGAACTCTCATAGACACTTCCATTTTTATTTTTACATGAAGAATGCATTAAAAACTTATTATATGACATGAGTAAATTACACTAAAAACTCGCTACATGACATGACTTAATAACACTAAAAACTCGCTACATGACACGACTTAATAACACTAAAAACTCACCTTATACTGAATACCGAGCTGCGCGAATATATAATTATCTTGTATACTGTCTAGAAATTTGGAGAGGCACCAGAAGGAGTCCGCTTCGATGACGTCCCTCTGCTCTTCCGTCAGTTTGTCCAGGGGATAGTTGTCCAACTCCTCGCCGGGGGCTGCTTCCTGCAGGAACACCATGAAGAAGGGCGTCACTAAATCGTTGATGCCCTGCACGTAGCCTGATGCAGGATGACGGATCGCCCAGATGTAGAGGATGCGTTCAAACATTACCTGGAAATGGTTAATTTGAAATGATTACATATGATTTAATATTATTTTTTTAATAAACAAACAATAGATACTAATCGAAGATGACTGTAATAGTTTATATAAATAAAAATCAATTGGCAAATATATGTACGTGCATCACTTCAGAGTGGCTTCATATATTTGAGTAACACTTTTTTATTGTTTGTATTTCCCAGGGCAAGGAACTTTCACACAGAGAAAGAAA
This sequence comes from Antheraea pernyi, assembly GCA_015888305.1. NCBI lineage: Eukaryota > Metazoa > Arthropoda > Insecta > Lepidoptera > Saturniidae > Antheraea > Antheraea pernyi. Next base: position 60,767 of record MU159477.1, on the reverse strand, counting down.
AATCGTACGGAAAACTGAAAAGTTTGTGTTAAAAAATCTATACAACTATTAGAAAGAGACAGCATGAGACTTTCTGTTTGTCCATTACAAACCCAAAGAATACTTAACTGATTTTAAAGATTCTTTCATCTATATAAAATATACATTATCGCGAGCTATATGTATAATATGTGCTTATTTAAAAAAAAATCTATCGGCTAATTAGATAAACAAAGCAGCACGACATATGTAATCCATATATTACTAACTTAATTAATAATAGTCAATCTATATATAAATAACATGATATAAGTCTGCTGTTGTGGGCGCATCAATAATTAATTAATAAATAGAATTCAATTAATTTTTTATCAGATGTTTGGTCTTTATTTAAAAAAAACCGATATCTTCAATTTTTATCTATATCTATACATATAATAAAAAATTTAATGTAACGTGAAGTTTTTAGATCTTAGCGAAAAAAATTGTTGCAGGTGTCTTGAAATAAGTAATAAAATACATTTCAATCATTTTTAGAATGTCTGTCTGTCTGTTTGTATAGGCACTCGGCAATGCTAAAGTACTACGTTCACGGTGAAACCTCACCAAGAAAATCATAAAGCATATCGTCGAGTAACATTTTAGTGTTGGTTGCATTAAAATTGGTTCACTCTATCAAAAGTTATTGTAATTATAATGACGACGCGACTTAAGTACGAGAGGAAAGTATATAAGTAATGGATTATTAGTCAAGTAATTAGGGCAAATTAGTCAGTAATAAATTAGTCCCTGATTTTTTACATTAGATTCCATGAGGACGGAGTCACGGCCACGGCTAGTTCAATATAAAGCTATTAAAATATCAAACAACGACTATTTTTTTAGCACTATGCTTTCAATGATTTACATTTCTTTGGAAAAGTGGGACAATTTTTGGGATGCTTATGTTTTTCTCTCCACACACACAAAATATATTGTCAAGATAATAAATGACTCAGACGAAAACGCGGGCATCAACTAGTGGTAATGTAGAATCTCGAATTAAAAGAAGAACAGAGAAGATGCGATACCTGAACTGTGATTTGCTGGAAAAGTGCAACAAGAGGACTCATCCGCGGTATGTCGATGTGAATTTGTCTGTAAGTGTCATCGTCGCGCTCTGACTCGTAGTACTGTCGCACAAGGTGCTTATAGTCCGCCCGTTTTCGTTCTAGTGTTTCAGCACGACGTTCACTGTTCGCCGGCAAGTAGCCAGCTAGTAAACGCCACGTGATTGCCCTCGCCTGGTATACAGATAAAATGAAATATTATAGAGGCTGCATGAATGATAGTGGTACTCAAACAACCGTCTCACTACTGCCATCACTCTGGATGTTATTGATTCAACAAACATTTTTTTTTTTTATAGTAGCACGGCAAAGTGACTGCACTATGCCTGATGGTAAGCATAGTACAATCCAAAAACAATGGCGACCAACGAGTACATACTGTCCATCGCCGGTCGCCGCTGTCATGCCGGCCTGCGAAAAGCTGGATACGCACAGGCTGATCCCGAAACGCGACCCGTAAAAGCGAATCACTATGACGGGCTTTTTCGCCATATACATGGTGGTTGCGACCCAGTCAGGCTGTAAAACCCTACCACCCCGCTATCGCCATTGCCTCGTTCGTTCTTCAGCAGGGTGCACCACGTGCAGGTGAGGTTGGCTTGGATGTCTCAATTCTTAGATGTTATTTGACACCCCTTACACACATCACACAGTAGACAAACAACAAATTCAGACTCTGGGCATACTCCATGTCTTATACTCTATTGTTACTCTTGGGGAGTAAGGGGTGTCGAATAACATCATAAGACTTGAGACACCCACGCCAACCTCACCTGCACGTGGTGCACCCTGCTGAAGAACGAACGAGGCAATGGCGATAGCGGGGTGGTAGGGTTTTACAGCCTGACTGGGTCGCAACCACCATGTATATGGCGAATAAGCCCGTCATAGTGATTCGCTTCGCGAGTGGCGTTTCGGGATCAGCCATTGCATATCCAGCTTTTCGCAGGTCGGCATGACAGCGGCGACCAGCGATAAATAGTGGTCGCCATTGTTTTTGGATTGTACTGTGCTTACCATCAGGCACAGTGTAGTCATTTAGCCGTGCAACAATAAAAAAAAAATAAGAAAAAATGTTGTCTTAAAGATTAAAATGAATGAGAATCACTATGGATGTATATAGGTATTATATATGTATTATAGGGTGTCCCTTATTTACCAAGTTAGTTTCTTTGACTTGCGTATCAATCTTATATTCAAATCTTTAGGTTATAGCCTAAAATGTTAAAGAAATCGGATGCCATTTAACTGTGTATAAATGATGATACTTTTCCCATTCACTTAACATGAGTGTTTTTCACTTTTTAGAAATTAATTTTTATTTTGCTTGTTCTATTGAATAACTTACCAAAAATCATTAATTATCCACCTACAGGGGTGGAGAAATTTTAATATGGGCATGAAAAAATTAATTTGTATGTTCTGATAAGATTAATTTACAATTTACTCATTTACAGGCTAAAAGGTATCAGAAAATCATATTCTTTTCTTAAATGTTTTGGCTATAAACTAAGCATTTAAAGATACCCAAGTCAATAAAGTAAACTTGGTAAATAACAGACACCATAGTGTATATATTAAAGGCACAATTTAAAACATACTAAAACTATTTTTTTAATAATATAATAATACTTATTTCTTAATAATAAATGTTAAATAAACAGTTAAATAAAACAAAGAATGGTTATATGCATAGTGACAGAAAACAATAAACAATTAATAATGATTTTCCTTTTAAGCCATATTATAGTTCTTGAAGTTAATTATTCCTCACACTATAAAATTTTATTATCATTCCAACCTTACTTAGATTACTAATATGCTGAAAGTGAAATTAAAAATGAATGGCCAAATGTATGTACATAAAAAATATATTACACAGTAAATCAATGCTTTTGGTTCTGTATTCTATTGTTATATGTAGTCAAGTCAAGAATTATATAGGATTTATTACAAAGAAAAAAACCCAGAATCATTTCCCTTAAAATCTAATCTTAGCAATTTATAAGTATAAGGTCATTTTTATTTAGTTATATAATTGCCCATACAAATGTATCTTAACTTCTAAATTTTTTGAGTTACTTGGTTAGTATTAATGCTTTATATTAATGTTAGTTGTATTAGTGTTGTTTTTTTTTTTGTATGGCCCCTGTTATGGTAAAAGCCTCCTCCATTGTTCTTCATTTGGTTTTGTCCCTGGCAATACTAATCCAGTTTTTGCCTGGTATTTGAACAATGTCATCCTCCCATCGTATAAGGTCATATCAAATACTAAATAAACACCAACAAGGTCAGCAGAGTTTATGCTTTGCTTACTGAGGCTTGGGTGGTTTGAATGGTTTTTATGTCAGCAATATATTATTTTGTTTTTGTTCCCCCTTAACTCCCATGAAAACTTGCCAAGTTGCTCTTAAGAAGGAGAAAGATGGGAATAATAATAAAATTCTTCTACCATAATAATCAAAAGGTGCATCCAACTAAATAATTGAAGCACTGTATTTGTACCTTTATTTCCATTTGCAAAATATCAATCATATATATAATACTGAAAATATGTATATGCTTAGTTATATGTTTTAATGTATGACTACTTAAAAGTAAAATTAAGTTAAGTTAAAATTAAATTTATTTACTCTATAATCCGTACAGGACTAGCATCCCTAATATTATAAATGTCAATTTTGTTTGTTCCTTTATTACATTTTCAAATTCAAACTACACAATTTATCATCAGGAAACTTTGCATTCTGCATACAGTACAGATTATGAAAGGTATGAAGGAGGTTGTACCATTATCATTATAACATAAAACCTATTTATCCAAGCCAACTATTGACATTTATGTCTTAATTGATTAACAGTACTGAGACACCAACTTTTTGGTTGTCATATACAACAACATCAATAAAATAGATAAAGTGAGGTGTTATTCAGCTTTTGAAATAAACGATTGAGATGTATGTACATCATAATGAATCATCAGCTCTGTCATCATAATCTAACATTTCCAGAAGCTCAGTAGCCAGCCGCTGTGATCACTTTATATCTTTACGGTTGTCAGCTGGATCTGAATGCAAACTTTAAAGGTAGGATAAGATCCTTTTGGGGACCCCCAGAGTAGCAGAAAGCCACTATAGTCTATTTCAGGAGTGTGCATGCTACAGAGGTAGTTATAAATGTGAACGTAAGTTTGTTTGTTTGATACATTTCGTGATAGTCCGATGAAGCTGTTAAAACTTTGCTAGGTCAATAGCTTAGTCAGTTTAAGAAAAAAAAAATTGATACATTTTCATGCTTTAACTATATAACTGATTATTGTGAGGTATTGCATACTCATTGCAAGAGGTACAGAAAAGGGCATACAGGAGGTTCTATCCTGTAAAAAGTACTGTTTCAGAGAAATAGATAAAACTGACATGAATGTAAGCAAAACCACAAGAAAATGCTAGTATGATATAAATGAACAAAACATTACCTTGATGGATCTGATATCTATTAGGCACTGTTTTTATTACTCCTAAAACCATTTTGATTATATAATTATAACATTGTGTTCTTTTAACATTGAAAATCTATCCATGTATGTTTCTTGTTAGTGTATGTCAATAAGGAAACATTGAAACATTTTCAATAGGACAATAAGACTTGTGCATACCAATATAAGACAAAGTCTCGTTGTATGTCTGAAACTAATTGCTAGATGTTTTATTGAATTTTAAATAGTACAATTGAAGAGCAAATGGTTATAAAACCATTTTTTGGTTGTAGCTTCACTCGGGTCAATGTAGATTTCACTTAAATCTCAGAAACAGTAGTTTTCTTCTGAATTAAATTAGTTCAGACAAAATAATATATATCAGATTGGAAATATATATAAAAGTTACTGAGGTATACATGCTTGGTACACATATATATATCTCACTAACTTATATACGTATGAATATGTAGTTCAGTTAGGTCGCAAATTGCATGAAGTAGACAACAGCATAAGCCAAGGTGATGTCTAAAGCTAGTTGTCTAAATTAATTCGGCTGAGTACCTTAAGCGCTCGCCTTAGTAGTCCGGTGAAATTGTTAAGGCCTTACTAGGCCAATAACATAGTCATTGCTAAAAAAAAAATTCTCAATAAACCTGAGAACCCTAATGTGTATCCAACATTCAGTAGTTAACTTGTGATAGTGTATTAAACAAACTCTCATTCATATTTACAATATTAGTGAGGACATCATATATATATTAATATGTGAAGCCTAAACTTTGTATCCCTTTTTAAAGGAATTGCGTGAACGGATGAATGTGAAACTTGGCATAGTTAAAGTTTATATGGATGGGAAGTGCAAAAGCTATTTATTTTATATAAAAGGCATTAGAAGTACATTAAAATATGCATTACTCACACTACTGCTTCAATTTTACACAACATATACACACATGTAAATAAAAAAGACATTTTGACATCTGTCAATAAAGGACTTCAAAAAAGGTTGTGAAGGAGGTTGCTATGCTCGACTGTATGTATTATTTTACTCTTACGTTCCAATTACCCTTTTTCATTCTACATTCAACAATGATATTATAACATACGACTAAAAAAATCAATGAACTATGGTCGAATGTCGACCACTAGGCGCCCACTAGTAAAAAAAAATAGAGGCAGTTTAATAACTTAATCAGTTAAATATTGACTAAATGTCCATAGGTTCAAGTACTGATATGTAACAACTAAATTTTTGTAATTTCTGTACATCTATTAATTAGAAATGTTATCATTATTGGCTGGCAATGAAGAAAAACATCACAAGAAAAGCTTAATGTGAAAAATGTTCTTCAATTAAAATCTGTGTGAAACATAATAGTGTGGATTTTTAAGCGTTTCTAAATTGCTAACATAATCCTTTCCACCTTCAGAAAGATGCCTTTGGGCAATAGCTGACTGAAACATTTACAAGCTGTTATTATTAATTATATTTCATTTCCTATTTAAGCTGACTTACTCTCAATAAAACAATTTTAAATCAAGTCACAAATGTAAATTGGGATAAAAGAAATTTGAGTATGCATACATTTGAAGCTAAAATAATAAATCCAGACATGAGTGCCTTGAATTTTAGCAGAGTTAAGAGCTGAATGAAGCTATAATATTGAAAGTAGGATAAGCACCTTATTGAAAAGGTAGGATATGATAGTAGGAAAGTGGGTAGGTAGAGAGAGAAAAGAGGTAGAGAAAGGACCTCTTAAACCTCTTTGGTCACAAATCCCAAGCTCTATCCAGAGCCCCTCATTTGACACCTCAACATTATGTGTACATGAAGAAAAATAGTCAAACAAATGTAGGTGGTAGAGCCACGCTGAAGCTATTACTGGTTTCCGTATGAATGGGTTGGCTCGTCCGGGGTAGTAGCACCCTCTTACACAAAACCAATGTGAAGTAACAGAGCTAGTATTGTTGCGTTTCGTTCGATCAGTGAGAGTGCCGGAGGGCCACCTCCCCTCCCTCCCTTTCCCTTAAAGAGCCTGGCAACGCACTTTCGAGTAACCTGGTGCTGTTAGGGTTTATGAACGGTGGTTATCACTAAATCAGGTGACCCACGCGTACGTTTGCCTGCTATGACATTGTCAAACAAATGTAGGTGGTAGAGCCACGCTGAAGCTATTACTGGTTTCCGTATGAATGGGTTGGCTCGTCCGGGGTAGTAGCACCCTCTTACACAAAACCAATGTGAAGTAACAGAGCTTGTTGCGTTTCGTCCAATCAGTGAGAGTGCCGGAGGGTCACCTCCCCTCCCTCCCTTTCCCCTAAAGAGCCTGGCAACGCACTTTCGACTAATCTGGTGTTGTTAGTGTCTATGAACGGTGGTGATCACTTAATCAGGTGACCCACACGTACGTTTGCCTTTTATAACAAAAAAAAAATCATATTCACCTTAACAGGTATCCCTGACCAGCTGAGCTGTTTTAGTTCATCGAGGTTCATTACAGCGCATTCGAGCAACTGTTGAAATCTCTCCAACTTGGATTCGCTACTCTCCTCACGCGATGTCAGCGCCGACAGTCGTACTGGTCGCGGCCGCCCCGGATAATGTCGTAGCAAGCCACCACCACTCTTTCGCTCATCACTCTTCCGCACTTCCGTAATATCAGTTTTTACATCGTCCTGCACTTTTACGTCACCTTTGTTTACAATCTTATTACTATTTCGATGTGAATTTATCACGTTCAACGCCGCTGTCTGCGATATCGTCTTAGATATTCTTGTCTCCGCGATACCGGAGATAATGTCGTCGTCTCCGAGGTCCCAGGCGTCGTTCACCGACGCCTGGAATTGTTGATACGATGACCCGGACATAATAACCTCGTTTCCAGCGACCCTTTGTAGAGGCCTCCCAGGGATCGCGCGTTGCGGTTTCCTCCAAAATGTGTCAGGCAACAAACCGTTCTGGTCATATTCGGGTTGTTGACCTTCCATAATAATATACACTTTGTGACATTCTAAATAACTTTGTTAGACAACTATATACTATCTATTTATTTCAAGAAATTCTTGTTGATATGACAATGACAATTGACATATCACTCACTAACTAGCAAAGACAAAATTTCTACTTTGTAATATAGAAGAAGTAAAACTCTATGATTTTTATCCACAGATAATCTGTAAATTTGATGTATCGGATTAGGGTATATAGACTTATTTATATTTCTTAAATATTGTATTATAAGAATGTACCGTTGTCAGAAGTAACGTGATAATTTAAGAAAATAAGAATAATCACAATTTTACTGTTATGATTATCAATCCAAAGAGTCGCAACCTAGAGCATAGATAGAGGTTTATTTATCTACTAATGAAGAACTCTATCTACGTGTTCTGGTTGTTATCCAAGGTCAATTATAAATCCTTTTATGGGTCATTAGTTTTGTTTAATCGGCCTGATTCTTTACTTAAACTATTAGACACACAGAACAAAGAAAAGAGATTAGACATACTATACCGTAGATTTGATTTAATGTCCATATAAAACATTTTGTCATAGTCCAATAGACTCTAGTACCATACTTCGTAGCCTGAAATAACCACAGAGTAGAAATAATTGTTAGAGTGTCATTTCTAAATACGTCACAACCGAATAACAAAACAATACGTTTTTTTTAACTTTACATGTTATTTTTCACTTTTAATTATATGGATGCACATCTAAATTATTTGTCGCGTTTACTTATGTTAAAATATGTAATATTCGTCCAATGTAACAGTTTCTAGGGATCCTGTTAGATCAATATTAGTTTATATCAATTTGTAGTAAGAAATCCATGCTACTATGGCAAGTTCAAATCCTGAAACAGATTCATCGTCGATGTTTATGCAAAAAGGCGATAATAGGAGAGTAAAAAGCCCAACTCGTTTGGAATCATCATCAAGGAGAAATTCCATTGTGCAGGCAAACGTACCAGCTGAAATTATTACGGTTAAAGATTTTTTCGATTTTATGAAAACCGCTTACCAAGTTTACGAACATTTGGAGGGAGATGAGGATGACGGTTCCAAAATTGACTGGGAGGAGTTGACAAAGTTGACAATCCTCAATCATGTTATAGAACAGAAAGAAAGAGACCTCCTATATCAAACTGTCTTTACTGAGCCTAAACCGGTAACTTCAAAAAGTGAAAGTGCTCTTGCGATTAAGAATAACGAAAGCGATCGCGTTGAAAAACGAATTAGTTGCAGTGAAATCGAAGGTATTGAAAAATAAAACTATTTGTTGAAATAGCGCCATCTCGTGCATATTAATTGTAACTATTTTTTATGAATGCTTTATTTGGGGTTTATGTATTAGACGAGTATTAAAATTCACGATAGTAATTACTATGTTATTAAAAAAGCTATAAGTATCAGTTATCGATTGAAATCAATTGTTTATAACAAGCTTAAAGAAAAAAGTTCTGTTTTCCTCTATGTTTTGTATGTGTGGCCTTTAAAAAGTATGTGGTCCATTTTTGTAACTCTTATTTTCGATTAATCTGAGCAAATATGGGAAGGTTTTGGTACAAGTAGTCCGGTGAAGCTGTAAAGGTCTGGCAAGGCCAATAGCTTAATTAGTTAAAAAAAAAATTGAGCCGTTACGGAATTCCTGGCAGATGTGAAATATAATATATAGTAAACAACACTCTATACATTATTGGTATGCGAGCTCAGTGCCGCAAGGGAGATTGGGTACAGTCGCTTGTGCATGGAATCGCGTCGCCACGTCTCGCCACGCCAACAATCAGATTTACCCTCGCCTATAGATGTTTCACGTTAAAAAAATAGTTTTGGTACATGTGAGATACACTTTACTATGTACAAAACTAATAGTAGGTCTTTACCTATGTAATTGCCGTTTTGCAGTACTGGCCATTTCAAATCAAAATAATTTTTGTTTAACTAAGAATTCTAATGTCAAATTAATGTTATTTTAAAAGATGGAATTCTTTTTCCAAAAGTAGTCATTTGTTTATTGATTAGTGTTACATTTTCATCGTATTTCAATCTTTTTTGTCATCATGGATACGTTAAAAATTCCAGAAATTGTGGAATATGAGTACCGTCGTGGCAGCAACGCGGCACAAGCGGCACGCAACATCAACGACGTTTACGGAGCTAACACTACAAACCAACGCACCACCTGTTATTGGTTTGCTCGCTTCCGTTCTGGGAATTTAAACCTCAAAAATGAACCTCGCGGTCGTCTGAAGATTTCGGTCGACAATGACGAATTAAAGGTGATTGTGGAAG
>MU159477.1:38465-50207 GCA_015888305.1 Antheraea pernyi | reverse complement strand
TTCAATTTTTTCATACAAAACGGCAATTTCTTAGGTAAAGACCTAATATATCTGTCGTTCTTCTTTATGTTTATATTAATCTTTATTAAGTACAGTTCAGTTCATACACGGTTCAATATAATTTTACGTATATTTTATTATTCATAAAAAAATGCTAAATTATTATTTCAGATGTCATCTTTTGATGTATATATGAATTAATTGCAGGGAAAAGTCGACGCCGATCTCTGCCATCTGAAACAAGAGTGGAGATGCTTGGTGTTTGGACTGAAGCTAATTTAAATTGCAAATTAAATGATGTAAGGTTACAGTGCATTTTAATTTTGATATTATTTTTATAAAACTAATTTAGTTAAAGTAAATTTAATTACAATATTAGCCAACAGATGTCACTAATTACGCAATATTTCAGGTTATAAATGAGGGTATTTTGGATTCAATTCTACCTTACCTGGTGGGGTACAAGAAAGCATCGAAGACAACAAGTTTGTACACGCCGATAATAAAGAAAGTTTCGTCGAACGCGACAGCTGATGTGAAAAAATTAGCCAGTTTCGGAGGTGCATATTTTTATCAACAAATATAGATTATGGTATCGACCGTTGCAATAAAGTTAGCACAATAAAGTATTTAATGTTCTTTCCAGTCAGTAAAATATGCATAACACATGTAAATAATAATGATATATGCATAATAAAATATGGTTTAAGTAAACTAAAACGACTATTAATTAATTTATTAAGAAAAGTTGAATAATAAACGTATCTATGTTTTCTATGCAGGTTTTGTAAACGAAAAAGAATCAAGGGACCGTTTGGGAAGACGAAAATCATCGTTGATTGCGGCTCAAGAACGCATCAGTCAGAAACATGAGTAGGTGATCTCTGCAAGTTATATTAAGTTAGACAAAATTACTACTAAGTAGCTTGTTTTGCAGCTTAACGAATTTTATTTTATTTAAACATGTATGTTTTATGTGCTATATTTTATGGATATATGAATTTTATTTGATAAAAAGTGTCTTGGTTAAACTCTCACGTTCGTATTCATTCCAATAACGGGAAATTATGCTCAGTTTTATTGCGTTTATTACGATTGTGTACAAAAATTCGCGATAGTATATGCAAGTATGACAGTAGCATATACTTATTTTATGGACATATGAATTTTATTAGATAAAAATTGTCTTGGTTAAACTCTCACGTTCGTATTCATTCCAATAACGGGAAATTATGCTCAGTTTTATTACGTTTATTACGATTGTGTACAGAAATTCGCGATAGTATATGCAAGTATGACAGTAGCAATTACTTATTTTATGGACATATGAATTTTATTTGATAAAAATTGTCTTGGTTAAACTCTCACGTTCGTATTCATTCCAATAACGGGAAATTATGCTCAGTTTTATTGCGTTTATTACGATTGTGTACAAAAATTCGCGATAGTATATGCAAGTATGACAGTAGCATATACTTATTTTATGGACATATGAATTTTATTTGATAAAAAGTGTCTTGGTTAAACTCTCACGTTCGTATTCATTCCAATAACGGGAAATTATGCTCAGTTTTATTACGTTTATTACGATTGTGTACAGAAATTCGCGATAGTATATGCAAGTATGACAGTAGCATATACTTATTTTATGGACATATGAATTTTATTTGATAAAAAGTGTCTTGGTTAAACTCTCACGTTCGTATTCATTCCAATAACTGGAAATTATGATCTGTTTTATTGCGTTTATTACGATTGTGTACAAAAAATCGCGATAGTATATGCAAGTATGACAGTAGCATATACTTATTTTATGGACATATGAATTTTATTTGATAAAAAGTGTCTTGGTTAAACTCTCACGTTCGTATTCATTCCAATAACTGGAAATTATGATCTGTTTTATTGCGTTTATTACGATTGTGTACAAAAATTCGCGATAGTACATGCAAGTATGGGAGTAGCATATATTTATTTATAAGACACTAGCTTCTGCCCGCGACTGCGTCCGCGTGGAATGGTTACTTTGCGCTAACGCTAACTTTAACTCGCTACTTTGTTTACATAGAAGGTGGAAGTATTTTTGAATAATAAGCATGTTAACACCGATTTTGAAACAGTCCCTATTGGTGCTTTGCTCGTATTGGTCTTAGGTCTTTGGTATTGGTATTTCCTTGATAAATGAGCTATCTAACACTGAAATAATTTTTCAAATCGGGCCAGTTGTTCCTGAGATTATCACGTTCAAGCAAACAAACTCTACAGCTTTAAAATATTAGTATAGATTAATAATTTTGTGTTACATATTTGGTTCTATATTTTGTAATATTCGTGGTGTTTTACGTAATATAGTTTGGTTATTGTACATAAGTGAAGTGAATGGGAAATAATACCACGAAGCATGGGTTCTGACTTGCCACAAAAGTTCCCAATACGGCCATCATTTTGTTAGTTCATTGGAATTATTGCAAGACAATTTTTTCTTCTTTTTTTTTAAACTTTATTTTTTGGCAACCAATCTTTTAGATTATTACTGCCATTGTCGAGTAGTTAATAGTATTACAAGTTCTTCCATTCCATTTTTGGCAACCAGTCACCTAGTAGACTATTACTGCCGTTGTCAAGTGAGTATCGATATTACAAGTTTCTTGATATAACTTTAATGAACTAACAAGATGGTGGCCATGTTGTTAGAACTTTCGATGGAGCTTTTGTGGCATCTCAGAATTCATGGTCCGTGGTATGATTTTCCATTCACTTCACTTATGCACAATAAACAAACTATATATATGAAACACCACCAATTTTCAGTAGTCCGGTGAAGCTGTTAAGACCTTGCTTGGTCAATAGCGAAGTCAGTTCGGTAAAAAAAAACCACCAATTTTACACAATATAGAGTCAAGTATCACAATACTTGACAACCATGGTTGTCAAACGTGGGCGCTGTCTCAAAAGCATTACAAAAAGTTAAGAACATGTCAAAGGGGAATGGAAAGGAGTATGTTGGGAATCTCACTAAAAGACCGAAAAAGAGCTCAAGAATTAAGATCGACAACAAAAGTACAAGACATAATAAAAAAAGTTAAGCAACTAAATTGGCAATGGACAGGGCTATGACATGGGATATGACAAGAGATACTAAGATAAAATGGACATAAATGATCACGGAATGGTACCCACGGGATGGTAAAAGGAAAAGAGGGAGACAAATTAAAAGATGGACATACGATATAAAGAAAGTGGGTGGTTTGGTCTGGCAAAGAGAAGCAAATGATAGAAAAAGTTGGAAACAGCTGGAAGAGGCCTACGTGTCAAGTGACACGCTGATTACTATACAATAGATAACCTGATGTGTTAGCCTAAAGTAAAAAAAAAATGTATATATTGAATATAGTTTCAGCAATAAAGGCTATAGTAATAATCACAATATTATGAATAAAATATAAAATACACTACATGACAGACCATAATCCCGCCAAAAACTCTGCAAGAAATTTATAATATTATATTATAATATAGTAAAAGATTAGTGACCAAAAATAAAATAAATGATTGTTATTTATTAGCGCTTATTAAGCAGGTTAATAATTTCAAATATGAGATCATAATCCGATATGGTCTAGTGGCTAGGATACCTGGCTCTCACCCAGGAGGCTCGGGTTCGATTCCCGGTATCGGAAATGAGTTTTTGTTGTTTTTATTTTACAGTGGTGATGTAGAAATTCATGTATGCGACGAAGTTAAAGGAATGAAGAAAGATTTCCGATGTCCGCAAAAATTATTAATTTCTAAAATGGGATACTTCGCAGACGTGACCGCCGGTCAGAGACTTGAGGATATGGATATATCGGTACACTGTGATATTCAGGTAATATATCATTAGGTTAATTTATCCCCTTGAAATTATAGTTTATTAACACTCTGGATTATCCAAAACCATGAAGGTTCAAGTTCTAAGTTCAAGTTTAATACTATAATTTTTGTATTAAATTTCACGCGAACGTAGTCGCCGGCACAGTTAGCAAACCTTATAAAATTGAATGTGTCCAATCAGATCTTCGATTGGCTGATGCGTTGGGTGAAGAGGGACTCTATTCTGGTCGCGGACTGGCCTCTCTTGGATCCTCATAACGTGGTGCCCATACTCGTCTCCGCTTCATTTCTTCAGGTACTTTATTATATTGACAATTTGAAAAGCAATGTTTGAATTACTGATTCAATGATAAGCCATTTAGTTGGGCAAAGTGGCGTGGGTTTCGAGTCTTAATATTACACCCCACACGTGTAGGAATTAAAAGCATTGAGAATCGTCATCAAATTCTGACGGTGAAGGCAAATATCGTGAGGGAACTGTTCTTGTAGTACTACTGTATTTGGGAAAATATGGAACTGTGGATTTCTCAGTGTTTGAAATCGCCAATACGTGGTGGGCTGACGTTTTTTTTATGCCCATACCTTCCTTCGAGAAGAGGCCTATAGCCCTGCTGTGGGTCTTTTACAGGTTGATGACACGGTATAAGCATACCAATACAAATGCGGGGTGGTAGGATTTTACAGTCTGACAGGGTCGCAACCACCATGTATATGGCGAAAAAGCCCATCGTAGTGACTCGCTTCTGCGGGTCGCGTTTCGGGATCAGCTTGTGCATATTCAGCTGTTCGTAGGCCGGTATGACAGCGGCAACCGGCGATGGATAGTGTATCACTCGATGGTCGCCGTTGTTTTTGGATTGTACTGTGCTTACCATCAGACAAAGTGCAGTCATTTGTCAAAGCCAAAGTGCTACAAAAAAAAAAATTGAATTAGAAAAATATAATACCATAAAATAACCAAACCAGATGGATCCGTTGCTGCACGACTGCCTGATCTACTGCCACGTGCATATGAACGAGATTGTGAAGACATCCACAAACCTCGCGTGCCTCAACGATGCTCTTTTAACCAGGTAACCTGTTTATTGTACATGGTAATGGGATTAATGAAAACGTTACTCATATACGCAATCATAATAGTTTCTAGTAATCCGAACATAATACGGGTTATGACGTGTCAACGGCGCCGGGGCTTGATGCTGCTAATGAATTTGCACGTCCCAGCTTTTATTACGTGACGCATTTGCATTTTTGTGGTTATTACCGCCATTCAAAGCCAACCCTCTATGGTATAAGTTTTCATATAGTGTTTTGAAGTCATAATACTCTATATTAATTGCTCTGTTGGGAGTTTTCAATAAAACTTTATCATAGTTCTAAAATTTTATAGTCTCATACTAGAATTTATATATGTATCAGTTGTGTCCGCGGCTCCGTTCGATTTTATTACGCAGTTAATTATGTCCATCTTGTACTTTATTTTCACTTATGTTTTATAATGTCTAAAAATATTAATGATAATTAATATGGGGTTTAAAGGATTTAGAACTAAATATACTCTGTATATACAAAGTTTCATTAAAATCGCTTGCGAATAAATTTTATTACTTAAGAAAAAATTATGATTTGTAATTTTTCGTTTTATTTTATCTTTTCAGGAATACCATATTCTTCCCACTTACCTATACAATGTATATAAATCGGGGTCAGGGTGTTTTGTTTTATACGTTTTTTTTATAGTAGCACGGCAAAATGACTGCACTGTGCCTGATAGTAAGCACAGTACAATCCAAAAACAATGGCGATCATCGAGTAACACAGTAACCATCGCCGGTCGCCGCTGTCATGGCGGCCTGCGAAAAGCTGGCTATGCACAGGCTGATCCTGAAACGCGACCCGCAAAAGCGAATCACTATGACAGGCTTTTTCGCCATATACATGGTGGTTGCGACCCAGTCAGGCTGTAAAACATTACCACCCCGCTTTCGCCATTGCCTCGTTCGTTATTCAGCAGGGTGCACCACGTGCAAGTGAGGTTGGCTTTGATGTCTCAAGTCTTCGATGTTATTCGACACTCCTTACGGACACGTGGACATGAACATACAGAAAGATATTTTTTTAATTGTCACATTGTTGACTAACTGTTCCCGCGACTTGGTCCGCGTGGACCTTATGTAAAAAAGCCATGATTAATAAAATCATCTGAACGTATTAAGCCCATTTGCTTTTCTTCATTTTTTTTCGAACTTACTACGCTATTGACCAAGCAAGGTCTTAACAGCTTCACCGGTCTAATCCATTTACTTATCTACATTTCTCTCGTACTTAATTCGCGTCGTCATTAAAATTACAATAACTTTTGATAGAGTGAACTGATTTGAATGAAACAAATATTAAATGTTACTCGAGGATGTGCTATATGATTGTCTGGGCGAGGTTTTATCTTGAACGCAGTACTTTAGCAGCGATGCGTATCCAAAAAAACAGACATACAGGCAGACCGACATTCAGATAGACGGTTCTAAAATGATTTAAAATCGTGAACGCAGTACTTTAGCAGTGACACGCGTTCATATAAAAAAAACAAACAGATAGACATTTCCAAATTTTATTGAAATGAATTTTATCACTTATTCCTAGACACCTGCAATATTTTTCACTAAAATCAAAAAAGTATACACAAATTAGATTTATCTTAACTTATCTGATTTCGATTGCCAGGCTAGCAGCGATGTACACTAACGCGGAACTAGAAGCGATACGAGACCGCAAGGACAAGGTCCAGTCTCGGCTGTACTGCAAGATGATCATGTCGCTAGCTGAACCGGTACCGGAAACCCTCAGAGGGCATTATTCGACGCTTGCGACCCTCTTCAAATGCAGCAAGTATGTTTTTTAGGCGTTGTTTGATAAGCAATTACTATCGCAACCAACATATTTCAACCCACTAGATTCTGAAATTACACACAATCATATATCCACTTATAATAGATAGCGACAAAACTGTAAAAAGTACATGTTGTTCCTATTATATCTCAATTGACATCATTATATACGCGGAGAAATCAACACTATCTATAGTTTGACCGCAACCGCTGTACCGCGCCTTAGGTATGCGCGGGGAGGTGGGGAGTGGGAAGGAAAGAGCATAAACTCACATGAGATTCGTAGTGTCAGACAGACCTTTTTTTTTAACGAGGCTTCAGTACATCCATATGACTATGCCAGCCTCATAAGGTAACTCACTTGGGTTAATGTATCATTAAGCTTGATTCACACAATTAGACGATACCAAAGCTCAATTTTTTGAAGCTGTATATTTAAAAATATATTTATATCCAATCCATATATTTGTCCAATATGATTTTTAGATAACTACAAATAAAGACCAATATAAATAAAATTAATCTTTAATTCTTGGAAACATAAAATTTTAACGCATAACGTACGACCCATCTTTAGATATGTTATCTTATGTATGTCTGACATAGGCAAAAAGTTCGCTCCCCCGTCTTGCTGCTCGCGTATCTATGGCGTGGTACAGCAGTTGCGGTTAGATTATAGTGTATTTTTTACACTTATGTTTACAATCAATTACCTTCAAATTGCTGCACTTGCGCACATCTTCCTTCTTGCTAGAGTCCACCAATTTTGAATATCGATTTCCTAAAACATTTATTCTTGAAAGTTATAAGAATAATACTTCTTACTACAATCCTATTGTACGTATGAATCGTTTGTACAATGAGCTCGCATCCAAGCACATCTCATTTGACATATTTGACCTTCGAGCTTTTAAATTCAAAAGGATAATTAAACACATTTTAAACACATTCATTGAGTTATATTTCAATATTCTTTATTATATTTGCTGTATTGTTTTTGTTTCCATACATTAATTTTAATATAATAGATGAATTCATTTTCGCTTTTTCATTTATTCTCGTTCTTTTTCAAATGTTTATCAATATTTAATGTTACATAATTTTATTTTTTCATTATTATTAATAGTGTATGCTGTATCGATGTGATAAAGCGTTGTAGGTTTTCAGTCTACTATGCTCCTTGTTATTATATTATTCATCGGACTGTTGACTATGGCATTATTCAAAATTGTATATAAATAAACTGAATTTCTTTTTTTTAATTTTTGGTAACCAAATTTCTAATAGTTCATTACTATATATATATAAGTTTCTTGTGATCATGCCAATAGACTAACAAGGTGGCGGTCGTCTTGTTAAGACTTTCCAGGGAGTTTTTGTGGCAAGTCAGAATTCATGTTCCGTGGTAATATTTCACATCCACTTCATTTGTGCCAATAACCAAACTATGTTACGTACAACACCACCAATATTACAAAATATAGAGCCAAATAACACAAGATTATGAATAAAATATAAAATCCAGAACAGGCGCCGCCAAAAACTTCGACGTTATTTTTTGTGTTTATTAAATATTGACGAACTTTAAGTGTTATTAATGACAAACAGAAATTGTTACTTTTTTATATCATCGACGAATCCAAACTTCTATTCGCCATACTTCACACTTCCCATATCTACAATCTCCAATATTTGTATAATAATCAAGTCATGCATGGTGGTAGGGTTTTTTAAGTCCGCATCTGTAGCTACCCCTCTCATATTGAAAATCTTTTTAAATGATTCACAGATGCAATAAACTGTTGGGACGACATGTCGCAGACCGAGTGCCCTGTCAACCGGGCAACATGTGCATCGACAGACGAGGGAACGTCATCTCAATTCATTACAAGTAATTAATTAATACAAATAATAACAATGTAAATCTAACGTGTACTCTTTACTTGTTTTATGTGTTTTTTGTGAAAAAAAAATGTTTCAGGTGTCTTAGAATAAGTAATAAAATTTTAATCATTTTTAGAAATGTCTATCTTTTTGTTTGTTTGAACACGCATCACTGCTAAAGTTGTACGTTCACACGTTTACGATAATAAAGTATATGTTCGAGTAACATTTAGTCTTTTAATGGTGGTAGAGCCACGCTGAAACTATTATTGGTTTCAGTATGAATGGGTCGGCTCGTCACGACTCCTCTGGGGTTGTTAGTGTGCATGGATGGTGGTGATCACTTAACAGCAGGTGACCCACCTGTTCGTTTGCCACCTATGACATAAAAAAAAAAAGTCTTGGTTTAATTAAAATCGGTTCACTCTATCAAAAGTTATTGTAATTTTAATGACGACGCGGCGTAAGCACGAGAGAAAGTGGATAAGTAAATGGACTTAATAGTCATCTCACTTGAGTAATCGCTGTTTTTCTGCATTACGTTCTACGCGGACGGAGTCGCGGGTACAGCTAGTCTTAAATATAATTTCTATACCTAGTATGATTGGAGCTTAGCATAACGTTGATAATTTCATTAAAACTGATGGATGATTGGTGAACTGGGTGGATTTTTGGTATACATATTAATAATAAGATAAACACGTTGTTTATCCAAGAAATTAATTCCTACGTCTTTAAAATATATATATTTTTTATATCATAGGATGCAAACGGACAGGTGGGTCACTCGATGTTAAGTGATCACCACCGTCCATAGACACTTGCAACACTAGGGGAGTCGCAAGTGCGTTGCCAGCCTGTGTTGGGGGGGGGGGAGGGGAAGGGAAAGGGAGGGGAGATGGGTCTCCGGCGGTCTCACTGACCGAACGAAACGCAACAATGCAAGCAGCAACAATGCAAGCACAGTTACTTCACGTCGGTTTTCTGTGAGAGGGTGGTACTACCCCGGGCGAGCCGACCCATTCATGCTGACACCAGTACTTCAGCGTGACTCTACCACCTACCAAATTAAGTACCAACCAATACCAAATTTAAGTTAAAATGTCACTGTTTAGGGAAGCGAACTGGAATTTAAACGAATACATAACCTGGCTATATGGAGAGCTTCGTTCGTGGCGTCGTGTGTACTGGCGCCTGTGGGCAGACTGCCATTTCTTAAGGTGTCAGCTATGTGAAAACTATTTCCCGGCATATCAGGTAAACTTCATTATTCAATACAATTAATGTACAATAAACCAGTTTTATTATCGCTGCCATCGAAATATCATCTAAAATCAAATCGTGATTTATGTCTATTCATATATCTAAACAAAAATCTTTATGAAGTCCTTCGAGTCACGTCTGTGCCCATAAAATGTTCAATGGATATTGAGATATAATCATAATGAGCAAAAATGGGGCTAGCGGTGAGATTATATATTAAATAATCCTATCAAAAAATGGGTTAGCTGTTGCCGGTATAGGGTGGATCAATAGGTGAACGATGGTGACGTCTGGAAATGACACTCCTCTCTGTGCATCCACTAAAAACGAATGTAAGTATCTACTGTTTGTAAAGACATATATAACGAATAGATAAACCCGATCGAGTTTCTTCCCGATTCTTCTCAAAGTCTGGATGGGTATCCAAATCAGTGGTAGTTTTGGTACTCATAAGCGCCTTCTCGGGGCCTAAACTGACACATTTCATTATTACTTTGTTATAAATCCAATAAGGCAATTTTACTAACACTGCTATCGAATTATCATCTAAATTCATGATTTATACCAACTCATATATCTAAGTAACAGATTTTTTAATCTGGTCCTTCGAGCCGCGTATGAATTTTATTATATTTTAAAATGTATTTACAATAAACCATAGTATGAACTGTGAAGTGCCTTTTATATCATTCAATCAAAAAGGAGTTAATGCATACTATATTGGACTTTTTACTTTGTATACTTGCGAGCTTAATAATGGAAGGCATTTTCATCCGGCTAACCTAACAATGGAATTTTTTAATTAGTTATGGAAAGTTATTGCAGGGCTAGATTTTAACTAACTTACTGCTATGTTTTCGGTAAATATATCTTTCATGTTGCTCTAATTTAATTATCATGCTTACCTTCATTTACAGCTCGGTGTTTACCATGCATACTTAGAATAGTTATAAAAAGTTAGTTTTGAAACGTTGATGCCTTAGTTGTTAGCGTGCTCTTCAGACACAACGTCGACGGTTCGGATCTTTGCAACTGATTTTTCCAGTGAAGGAAACCAAATATCTTGATGAAACCAAAGCATGTTGGTAGGGTATTTTCGAATACCGTCGATCTAGTTACCACCTTCAAGGTGAAAGTTAGTCGCCAAGCACGTGTTGGTGTGTTCCGGCACACGCACTTGAGAGTCAGCCCCCTCTAGGTTTGCCGTGTTTACCATCTTAGACCACATGGCCATTTAACATTAGATAAGATCGTGGTCAAAGGTTAAAACCTATAGAATATAAAAATTCCAATTATTTGCATGTTCCTCAATGGAGCAAAATTTGGTATTGGACAGATGGAGTGGTGTTCACATCATGAACAGCAAGCCCATATGTTCGCGGTGGATGGAAGACCACCTCTGCCGGCAGGAAGGTATCCGTGCTGTGGCGAACGTGCCTACCGTTTCGAGACTATCACCAGGAATACTGTTAGTAAGAAATGTTTTTAATACTGCTACACCGCAATATCCAGATACACCACCACCTGTGCCTACTATACCGACGTGACTGACGATGCAATTAGTAGCAATAACCAGATACACCAACACCTGTGTCTACTATACCGACGTGACTCACGACGCTATTAGTAGCAATAACCAGATACAACAACACCTGTGTCTACTATACCGACGTGACTGACGACGCTATTAGTAGCAATAACCAGATACACCAACACCTGTGTCTACTATACCGACGTGACTCACGACGCTATTAGTAGCAATCACCAGATACAACAACACCTGTGTCTACTATACCGACGTGACTGACGACGCTATTAGTAGCAATAACCAGATACA
>MU159477.1:0-18296 GCA_015888305.1 Antheraea pernyi | reverse complement strand
AGTCACGTCGGTATAGTAGACACATGTGTTGTTGTATCTGGTTATTGCTACTAGTAGCGTCGTCAGTCACGTCGGTATAGTAGACACATGTGTTGTTGTATCTGGTTATTGCTACTAGTAGCGTCGTCAGTCACGTCGGTATAGTAGACACATGTGTTGTTGTATCTGGTTATTGCTACTAGTAGCGTCGTCAGTCACGTCGGTATAGTAGACACATGTGTTGTTGTATCTGGTTATTGCTACTAGTAGCGTCGTCAGTCACGTCGGTATAGTAGACACATGTGTTGTTGTATCTGGTTATTGCTACTAATAGCGTCGTGAGTCACGTCGGTATAGTAGACACATGTGTTGGTGTATCTGGTTATTGCTACTAGTAGCGTCGTCAGTCACGTCGGTATAGTAGACACATGTGTTGGTGTATCTGGTTATTGCTACTAATAGCGTCGTGAGTCACGTCGGTATAGTAGACACAACCAACACATGTGTCTACTATACCGACGTGACTCACGACGCTATTAGTAGCAATAACCAGATACACCAACACCTGTGTATACTATACCGACGTCACTGACGACGTAATTAGTAGCAATAACCAGACACACCAACACTGTATATAAAAGATAAAGACTAAAAAAAATGATAATGAAGCCGCCATAAAGGCAATAATCTCAATAAAAAATCCTATATATAAATAGTTAAGTAAAATAATAATAATAGTTGCTCACATTTAAAACGATTTTTAACATGATTAATAAAATAAACGAATGCAGAAAAAGAGTGTGGACCAAGAGTCTGCAGAATAAGGAAGATTCAAATATCACTACACCAAATGACGTGAATCGAATAGCGAGATGCCAATACTATTTCTGCTCTTTTTTGTAAAAAAACTTCTTTTGGGAGTGCTTTCAAATTCTGACGTGCATCCTTTTAGTGTGACTAATTGTGGTGGGGATAAACACTGTGTCGGGTAGATTGCTGTTTTTCATGCATACGTTGAACTCTTAATAAATACTACCTTACATTTTCCGTCGTACGTGGGAGTTAATGCTGACAATCTGTTGCGGTCGAAAATGGCATAGTATTGTAACATCTAACAAAATGTCGATGACGATTGTGGATTATTCTCTACTTGCCGTCATGTAAAGTGTTTTTGATGTGAAACTTCTTATTGCAGGGCTTTAAAATTCTGATCCGCAAGATTTTTGTATGACTGCTGTGGTAAAGACTGTGTCGGATAGTGTTCAAAACACCGGTTGTAACCCAATCACCGAAGTTAAACAATATCGGGCACAGTCAGCACTTAGTAGGAAACCACGTTAAAAAGTGATAGAAGGGAGGCCTTCGGGTGATGAGAGGAAAAAAGGCCTTGGTAGAAAGTAGAAAGGTTAATGGTGGTAGAGCCACGCTGAAACTATTACTGGTTTCAGCATGAATTCGTCGGCTCGTCCGGGGTAGTACCACCCTCTCAGAGAAAACCGACGTGAAGTAACAGTGCTTGCATTGTTGCGTTTCGTTCGGTCAGTGAGAGTGCCGGAGGCCCACCTCCCCTCCCCTCTCCTCTCCCTCTTCTAACCCTTCCCCCCAAAGGGTGGCAACGCACTTGCGTCTCCTCTGGTGTTGTTAGTGTCCATGAACGGTGGTGATCACTTAACATCAGGTTCGTTTGCCACCTATGACATAAAAAAAAAGTCACCATGGGAGAATACCACGTTAAAAAGTTAGAGGAGATGAGGAGACAACCTCGTTAAAAAAATTAATGGCGGATGGTGGTTGAAGAAGGTATAGCGAGGAGGAAGGGGATGGGGACCTGACCTTCCGTTGTATTTGATTCGGTAGACGGCAGCTTGACCGGTCTGTCGTTGCGGGCTTGTTGTTGTTACAAGTTATAGTGTTTGCCTTACCGCGTGACACCTTATTAGCGCGACAGACCGTATCTCGTGGGTTTTTCTAGTCAGTAGGAATCTGATGGCCCACCGCACTCGAGGGCTGTGGGGTCCGATATAAGACTTGTTTCCACATAAAAAGAAAGGTCGGTAATTGAATGGGTCGGTCGCCTGAGAACATTTTTGTTTTTTTTTTATATTATAGCCCCCTAATATATATAGGGGGCAAACGAACCGGTGGTAAGTGATCACTGCCGACCATAGGCATTAGCAACGCCAGGGGAGTCGCAAGTGCCCTTCTCTTCATTGCACTGGTTCGGCCGTCTGAGAGGCAGTCTACGCGTGCCAGGCTGTCTCTCTTTAGCGGGAGGCCCAGGATCTTCTTTCTGGGCCGGCCGTCGGGGCGACATGCGGAGTGCTTTGCCATCCCTTGTCCCCCATCATGGCGGTTGCGGGCACCCATGGGGTTTTAGTCAGTGCGAGTCGGACATAACCCACTCTCTCCCCCGGGAGGGTGGCGTATCCAGTAGGATTTCCCCATGTAAAAAAAAAAAAGGGAGTCGCAAGTGCGATGCCGGCTTTTTAAATAAGTATACGCTCGTTTCCTGAAGAGACGTTTGCTTTGTGTTGTATTTTTTGTAATTAAAATGTTTCCCTGTTAAAGATTTACTTCTATCCTGTCTCTTTACGACGCACCCTATTTTTTATGGGTATATTATTGGCAGGGTTGTCAGTTTCGCGAGCATGTCCCGGACGAACGGCTGGCGACTGACGCAGCTGTAATGGAGATCTACAACCAGTTCCGGGATATCATAGCGATGCGTCCGCCGCAATTGGTCTTCCCGGAGCGTCTCACTAGGCTTGTGGGTAGAGGTGAGTATACTACAAGTGTTGAACCCAGCTAAATTAACTCTGAATGTTACGTTTTCATGCATTCACCGTTGTAACGATTTTAATGAATTTAGATATAAACATAGATGATACCTTTTCGAAGGATATTGGTTACTTTTGCTGGAAAAAAAGATTAAGAGGGTTGAAACAAAAGAAACAAAAGACAATTATATGAAAAGTTTATATATACAATATGCTTGAATACTATTTATGTAGTTCATGGTAAGCGGGCACACATACTTAATAATGATTCAAGCCTTAGTGGTAACTGCATCGCATTACTAATGGTTCAAACCTCATAATCAGGCTGAACCTATCACGTTGAAGTCAAATATCGTAAACACATTGCAGTATATTAGTAAGGGGCCATTCATTAATTACGTGAGACGTTTTTCAGAACTTTTTTGTCCCGACCCCTCCAATCTCCCTGATGAGTTGTCGTGATATTTGTCTCTAACCCTCTCCCCTCTTCCACGACAAATCTTTCAAAATTTGTATTTTGAGTAAAAAATCCGTTGGATTTATAAATAAAAATTATTTTCACAAATACAATAACTTTACAAACATAAATACATCTATTCATGGATTTCAATATATAGAAGAATTGTAACTGATTTTGGTATATTTTAGTTTGTGTTTTACATTAAAGTAATCAATTTTTCTCACATTTTTACATTATTTTTTGCTCGAAAAAATGAGATATTTACCGAAACCGCCTTTCTCTTCACGTGAGATTTTGTGAACTTCGGTATGACCTCCTCTAAACCCCTCATACAATTAATGGACGCCCCCTAAAAGGTGTTCCAAAAATTAAAGTAGGATATTTCCCCTACATCAGAACCTCCCCCCCAACTCCCTCGAAACCCGTCGCTAAACTTGAAAGTTCCCATAAAACTTATCGCCTTTTCAGAGCCAGGCGAAGAGAATACTGGCCGTCTTCAATGTAGAGAAGTATTCTGGTGGGAGGGCATCCAACTGGTACCACCACGACAGCCACTTGGCCTCCTCGGAAAGCTGTACACTAGCGACAACAAGTTCAACGGTGAGAGTCTCACGTTACATTACATTTATAGGTCACCTTTGAGCGGCGGGTTGTACACAGATATGTACTAAGGGTGCTTCGTTAGGGTACAAATTGAGCCGTGGTAGATTTTGAATAGATACCCGATCCGATCATCTATTTAACATCAAAAAATTGCCAATATGCAAGTGAAACTTTTTTTCGGATCGTAGGTATTTCACTGAAAATGTTCGGAAAATTATTCGATTTACGGTATTAAAATCGAGTTTTTAATCTTAACTTTTGATAATTGGAAAATGCGAATGTTAATGGGAAATTTCAATTTGTGTATACATTGTGTAAAACGATCATACAGATGATGCATATTGGCGGTGGCTGCTGCCGAGTACTTTTCACTTTACCGCTATTCCGCAGCCACGCGCTGGCTATAATGCGACGTGCGATAGATGGACGGCAAAATTTAAGGCGATGGAAAAAAGTTTCGCTTTAAAAGCGTTATATAGTATTTAAATTGAACATTTATTTCAAATTCTCACTAGGTACGTGTTAAATATTATAAACAGACATGCAATTAATTGGATGATCGCTCCAATTTTATATTTATTCTTTGGGATTTAGATTGATAGCTTCATACATAATTAAGGATGTCATACCGTTTAGAAAGCAACTCACCACGTGAACACTGTTGCTTGAAGGTAGAACAAAATATATGTCAATGATGCTTTCCAAACGAACCCTGTACAGGGTTTACTGCTACCACCTTCATATAGAAACTTGTAATAGCGTGCTTTCAAAACGTTTTAAATAAAAGTGTAAAAATGTGTCTAATAAATTATTATAGTGATTTGATGTTTCGTCTATGAAAGCACGCTTGTACACGTTGCAATTAAAGCGAAATTAGCGCTGTATATAATATGCTACTGAATTGGCAAAGATACGTAGCGGATATATAACTAAGTATCGTCCTTAGAAATACTCGTTGACTGATAGATTGAATTGAAACTAAATGAAGTAGTAACTAGAAACGATATATATTCCAAAAATAATTTACTATAAAACCAATATAAAAACGAAAGGTGATGCGCCAAATCGTGTCATTATTATAAATTTATAATGTGTCTAATGGTCGTCATTTTGTTGAGTATACTTTATCTATATTTTAGATTGCAAAATGTTCATTATCCTGTTAAGACTAACTTGGTTACTTTAAATGTTAAACGATATGTCTCAGTCTATAACGTTAATATCAGACCCTATTTTTAATTCTATATATCAGTCAAGTTGCGAGAAATTAGCGTTATTCACAACTTTGTAAATACACAATTCGATCAAAAATAACTTAGATGGATTAAAAACTGTGTTATCTAAAATAAATAAAAACAATAGAATTCCTTCTAGTAAGTATAAAAAACAATCAAATGAATAGCAAAATTGGCTTCATAAAAAAAGAACGCTACAATCACAAAGATTGCAAAAATCCAAGCATATCAGTACGAACGATCTTGATCTAAATAAAACTGCATCAGCAAGAGGAAAACAGTTGCTATTCTTCCTCTACCACTAACTCTTATTTATATCAAGTCGGTGAATTCACTCTCCGTTAGCGTTTTATACATTCTAGCTGGTTTCTAACGTTATGTTTAAAAGCTGTTACCAAGCGACTATTAGAGTTTTCTAACAACTAAACTTTAAACCCAATCTCCTGATTAATATTAGCGTGTAATAATATTATACCAAAATCCACCAAAATAATAAAGTCCAATTCTGGAGACGATCCCCTAAATTCTTCCACCATACCACGTAAACGATGAGGCTCGAACGATTGAGTTATTTGGTACGGGGGGTACGGGTACAGCAACAGCGCGACCTGGATCACAGGTACCGAGTGATACTGTCGCAACGAAGCCGTCCACACATTCGCTTCCCGTTAACTATTCCGGGGCTACAAACTCGACGAACGTTGACCCCCCACCGGCGAAGGCTACGGTAATCGAGTCGCGTGAGCTCAGCTCCCGCCGCAAGGTAAGTGCAGCTCTGTGTTAAGATTGTAAAATCTTATTACTCATACGATCTTATTCTATGAATTTTCAAAATGTTTCAATGTATTTTGTAGTACTGCCGCTAATGTATGTAATCATTTAGTTTTTCGATAAACAACACAATACTTATCTTTATAGATGTAGTTATTTTATTATAATTACTAGCTTATTGTCACGAACATATTAAAATCACGGAGAGAACATTTCTTTGTAATCCATAACATCACAAATTATAAATATGTAGGCAAAATTGAGTAGCATATTGCATGACGCGTTTAAACTCTTTACAATATATATGTGTATACTATTTTAATGACCACAATGAATAGTCTGTAACGATCTCTTTTCTGAGTTAATGGATACGCCTAGAACCTGTTTGGCCCTTATTTATTAATACTTTTGAAAAGTAAGCCTCACGGTTCTATTAAAACGTGACCAAAGCCTGGGTTGAACGTGAATAAATTCCTGAAAAATCCCGCTAATTTTACTGCCCTTACAGCAATCGCAACGTTACCACACAAATCAATTCCAATAACGATTATATAGCAATAATTAATCACGCTGCTATTTTGCAGCTGCTGTTACAAGCTGTTATCCTGCTGTTAGATAACGTGATATTTTGTAACGTATTGTGACTTATAACAATGATACTATAATGAAATGGAGTTTCATAGTAATTATCGTGAGCAACGTGAAGCGCTGTCCCTGTTCCTTACTTTTTATTGTTACACTATTGATTGCTTGCCTCCAATACATTAATACCCATTGCGTAGGATTCATGCTTTACAATAGTTGTTGTTGTACTGATAATGAGCACCTCCATAAATCAGCTTATTTAGTGTTGTAGAGTCAGAATATGCATGTCAGGTTTACAAAGAGCTGTAATGTAATATTATGCACGATTATTGTTATTTAATTATGTATTTAGAGTCGAATGTGTTTATATAAATTACGATAATGCACCATATATTATATTTGGTTAATGTTTTTTTTTGTCTAAAGAGAACTTCAGTGTAGTTTTCGGCATGCTTGTAGCTTTCATTTAAAGTAACCTATAAAAAAAAATAGACCACAATTAATGTTCAATAATAATTTGGCCGAGGGCGATATTTAGATGCTCTGTAGAAAAAGATATGTAAATAATTAAATTTATATTATTATATAATTTTGTTTAGTTGTAATTGTTATTTTGGTCAAGTTTCAATATTTCTTTTTTGTGGGCTTTTTAATTTCATTTGAGTTTTCTCTATGGTACTAAGTTTTCAATCTGTGAAAAGGATTAGGGTGACGTGAGACAGAAAAAAGGTGTGTGTGCGATTCACACACGACAGAAGTGAAACTTCAGTAAATCGACAAAAGAATGAGATGAATATATATAACAAGGGTAGGATAATTACAAAGTTTATTTGTTTAAAAATGAATTTATTATTTAGCACAACAAGATATAAAAATACTCAAAAATACTGTTAAATAATTACACACCACGCTGACTTCTTACTAAAAAGCTGTAATACACAGCCGCATACAGTGTACAGTAGTATTAACTCACGTACTTTTCACATATACTAACACACGTTAAATGCTCAAATACAAGCAAGTATTAAACAGTGTGCAATATACATACACACCGACATTTGCTGTCTCGTTCTGGCTCACTAATTTTTGTATTTGTGTCTCTTACCTCTCGTTTTTTACGTTGCATCTGGTTTGAAATCACAACGATTCTAAAGAAATTTCACTTCAAAAGCAATTTATAGTAATGTATTTGTCTCCAATAAGTATTAAGTATCTAGTTGTATAGTACAAGCAACGTATTATATATACCAAGTAGATATATATAACTTCTCAGCCGTAGAGTATTTTTAGATATTAGTTAACACATATATACCTAAATCCAAAAAAAAATGTGTCTAAGTTACACAAAACACACTTTTTAGAGAGTTTTACATAATCGTATATATGTATGATATTGACAATAATTATTTTCGTTTGTACTATGCATGTATTTCCCAGATAAAAGTAAGTAGTATGAAAGTTAGAAGAATGAAGATAATTATAAGCAGGTCTATTTTTATCTCTTCCTTTTAGGGGACACGTTAATTTTCGAAAGCTGTAAGTCCATAATTTTATTTCTCAACAAGTTCAAAAATGTACACTTTGTTATTTTGGGTACTTGCGGCATATAAATAGTAAGGTACTGTTCTAAACTTTTTAGAACGAAAACCAACTTATGGTAATTTTTAGGTATTTTCGAATTTCCCTTCGTGCGTGCGTGTCCTCACGTGCTCTCACAAAAAAGCCCTGGTTATAAGAATATTTCCATCTTTCAAACAATCACTGAAATTTATGTAAATTACTATTAACTTCCTCCTGCGACTTAAATTTAGCGTTTTTGGTTATATTTGTAATGAGAAATAACTTACGCCATTATCGAGCCCCAGGTTACATACATACAAAATGTCATTATTATCGGTTTCGGTTTAATTGTGAAAAGTTAAGAAAAAGAGAAATGCCCAGTTATATTTCGCATTTATTATACTATGCTGTCTTCTGTTAACATATATGCTTCTGGACAGGGTATATTTTATTTTCAGAAATGTTCATACAAATGTTTGCGTTTAGGCTTGAATTGAGTAAAATGAATCGACCTATAAATAAAAGGTGTAACATAAGCTTGGTTTACAAAGAAAGGCGCCCCCGCCGGTGGTGATTCGGTTGACGATGATGGTGAGCAGTCGTCGTCATCGTCGGACAGTGAGCAGAGCTCCGGCAGTGGGAGAAGTAACGAGGATACAGCTCCTCGGCGACGCATCACCAGAACACCTCGGTCTAGGGCTCAGGTTCAGACTAGTACCAAGTGAGTATACGAAATTTACTTTAGCAACCTCCCCGCTGTCTGTCAGTGATCTTTAGAGTTGGTACTAAGTATTTCGCAGGAGTTTTTGCCGGAATCTAATCTAGTAGTGACTTTTATATTTTATTCATAGTCTTATGTTATTTGACTATATATTTTATAATATTGGTGGCATTTTACGTAATATAGTTCTGTTGTTGTGCATAAATGAAGTAGTTGGGAAATTATACCACGGAGCATGAATTCTGAGATGCTAAAAATATGTTGGAAAGTTCTAACAAGGGGGCCACTTTCTTGTTAGAATATTGAACTTATTACAATGCACTTGTAATATTACTACCTACTCGACAATGGCAGTAAAAATATTGAAGATTTGTTGCTGTAAAGCAAAAAAGTATGATAACTCAAAAATGGTAAATCTATTACAGAAATTTATGAGTATGGGTTTCAAAGTGATTAATGCAAATTAAGTATATTCCGTAATGTTTAACTAAAATACACACTTTACTTTATAGCAGTTGTTCTTATATTTAATTTTGTACCGTTTAAAGAAAAATGAGTGCGTGTAACCGTCACACGCGATTGTATTAAAACTTTTTAAATATTTTTGATTTTGTCAGTAAATTGTGTATAAACAAATCAATGAAATATTTTTTGCAAAAAAAAAAACAAATTAAATTGAATAATAATAAAAATCATACCATAGAATTTATTATGTATAGTCCGCATCAAACTGTTTAACCGCTCTGAAGTATATGCGCCGAATACAAATTTAGGTATGAGAGGGACGCAGAAGTCGGAGAAAGGGGAGCAGGCACACCCACGCACATAGAATTATGAAACCGCTTACACTTACTAACTTAACTACGCGCGGGTTTGTTACTCTATGCCCACGCACGTACTTCGCCCCTATTGCACCCACGTTGACGCATATCTCCTTTCTTTACTAGTTGCAGTACAGTCGCAATCAGAATAATTTTGTTCTTGTTAATTACGTGTTATTGCTATTTTCGTTCTTTACTTTTTCTAGTTTATATTTGTTATTATTAGAAGACCCATCCACTTTAAAAAAATGGTGTTTCTATGAAGGGTGTTGGTTAATACAAATTATTTATTTATTATGAATATATTTTATTTACAATGACACATATAAACATATATTAACCCACCTCCCCTCCTGCTCCCCTTCCCAACTCCCCCTTCCCAAACACAGGCTGGCAACGCACTTGCGACTCTTCAAGTGTTGCAAGTGTCTATGGACGGCGGTGATCACTTAACATCAGGTGACCCACCTGTTCGTTTGCCTCCTATGATATACAAATATATATATATATATATGCTACAAGATAGAAACAAATACTGCATAAGGGGGATCATTCAATTAAAGTACGCGATCAGCCAAAACTCACCAGCCAGGTAATTAAATGTTATTTGGATTTAATTATAACTGACAATTACATGATGTCGCGAACTGTTAATAATCTAGTTTTGTCTATTATTATATTTTCGGCTACTATTGTCCATTTCTAGTTTTTACTGTTGTTTTATTACCTCAGTAATGATTCAATTTCTATTATCTGCTCATTTTTATATTTAATCTTTTGCGAATATTCTAAATGTATAATATCGAAACAAATATTAATAAATGTCAATATAAAATTCCTATATTAATATTTTGAATTTGTTATCTATTCATTTCTTGACTGTACTATGCGCAAAGCCCAATTCAAAGCTATATTTAGAGCGGCCAAAACATTTGACTCGGACTATATATATGAATGCGCGACCGTACTGCAATCTGGTTTCAATCTAAGTAACAAATTAAATCAAAGCTTCATTATCTGTAGTGCCATCTATCAGTTAATTCGGAACTGAAATAATACAAGAAATAGCATATTAGCAACTCTTTGTTATAAAGTAAATAAAATATAGAAAAGTATGCACAGATTACTATGATAAGTAAGGAATTAAATTAATTATGATTTAATAGAAGTTTTGGTTATGTTTAATTATTATCTAATCGGTTGGTACAGAAACGTGATCCATGATTACCATAACGGACTTCCGTTGCATTGTCGTCCAGTTACCTACTAGTCGCGGCTAAAGAAGTTTTACTTCAACAAATGCTGTCTTGATATAGACCGGCAACTGTTATTTTTCGATTGTTGACGGTGATATAAATTAGTACAACGTTGTTTTAGTTACGAAGTTATTTCAAACCAAGACTAGTAGAAGTCTAGAGTGTAGTCTAGTCTTCCAAGAATTTTACGTTATTCTATTGCGATGTTTATGATCGCATGTTACTTACCAACGGCTGTATCCTTGTTTCACTACTCAGAGTAGATAAGAGGTCTGGCAATAGCGTTCAAATAAATTTTATGCTTATTTTTAATTATAAAAGCAGAAGGAATCCCTGCTCGTATATGTATTTGATTAAAATTAAATGTAGGTAGTGTAAGGTAAATTCTCTAATTTTAAGAATTGAACTACACCGTAACGATCATTCCGCTATCGGCTTTTCCACTGTGATTACTCATACCACTTTTAACCATCAGAGGACTGCAGACAACCGATTAAGAACAATTGCTTTATCATTTTATTTATAGGAGACTATCGGTTTTACTGACATATACATAGACAACAGCAGTTACAACAGTGTAATTTATTTACGTTTATACTCAAGCCTTACATTAGATATGAAAGCATTTCTGATGTCTTTTTGCTTTTGTGAAATACGTAATTAGGCGGCAGGATCCTCTGTGTACGCGATAGAAATGAATGTGACCGTTTTTTAGAAGAAAACGTGGGGGCGGTCGCGAGTGGGTCGCATGCGCGTCTGCCCGCACAAACCAGGACGCGCAACGGCGGTTCGAGGAACGCGCTCAGAGGCACATGCGCGCCGCTCTCGCCTCCACACCCGCACACCGACAACCCGCTCGCCCTCCGCCAGGTAAATACATTTAAACATATATATACATACATTTATAATCTATACTTAATATTTAATAATATATGAAGCTGAAGAGTTTGTTTGTTTGTATGGTTGAACGTGCTAATCTCAGGATACTACCGGTCCGATTTGAGAAAATCTTTCGGTTTTAGATAACTAATTTATCGAGGAAGGCTTTAGGCTATATACCATCGCTAAGACCAATGGAAGCAGAGCACCAATGAAGAATGTTTCAAAATCGGGTGTTTTTTCTTTTTGAGAGCTTTTGCTGCCTGTTAGCGTTAGCCCAAAGTAACTATTCCACGCGGATGACGTCGTGGAAACTGCTAAATTAAACATAAAAGTCGTGGTGATATAGTGGCTTGACCGGTGTACGAGTATATAGAATCGATGTCCGCCATTTCGAGCCCCGACATGTACCAATGAATTTTTTGGAATTCGCGTACACCGTACTCGGAACACCGTGAGTAAGCCTGAACCTGTTCTATTATATGTAGGAAAAATATAGAACTGTGAATTTCTCAGAGTTTGAAATCGCCAATACGTCATGGACTGACGCGGGGGTGATATGCTCATACCTTTACACTTACAAGTATTTGTATGCGAAACGGATAATGACTAGTTATAGTATAACCAGCGATAAAATATATAACGCAACAGATAAGCTACACGCATCGATATCAACAATTAAATATCGCATCAAGCGTGACATAAATATGAAAGTACTTAAATTCACAATTTTCCTTCAGCTATAGCAAAGTTATACGTAGTAAAATTCTAAATCGCAAATCGCATAGTTATGCGT
Source organism: Antheraea pernyi (assembly GCA_015888305.1). Taxonomy (NCBI): domain Eukaryota; kingdom Metazoa; phylum Arthropoda; class Insecta; order Lepidoptera; family Saturniidae; genus Antheraea; species Antheraea pernyi. The sequence continues at coordinate 5,853 of MU159477.1, read as the reverse complement.
GGGAAAGTAAAAAATAACAGTGCTGAGATACGTGCTAATAACTAGAAGTGAGTTTCTGTTTCAACTGAACTGAATCTTATCTTGAACACCGTTCGCCTCTGATATTTTTGGATTTTTTTATAAATGTGGAATACTTTTTTTAGTGTGTGAAATTATATAAGGTGTATCAATCGTCCCCATACCATACGTCACCGTAGCTTAGTGTTATTTCCGTATTAATCATAAATATCTTGCGGTGACACGGTCACATCTGGGTCGCATATGATCTATGTATAGTAATTGTAACATCTGCCATAGTGGCTCGTTTAGAAGTAGTGCGTACCGATGTTAGTAGACGTATATCCAGTAATCAATCTAGGTGGTAAAATGTCTGCTCCAGAGTGGATTGCTACCACCACTCTTTGGGGTTGTCATATTTTCAGATCAGCCAGCGCATATCCAGTTGCTGAGAGACATGATAGCGAAAACTGCCGATGGATTGTAGATTTTTCGATGGTCATCGTTGTTACAATATTCACCCGTGATATAACACCATCAACAAAAAACATAACACGTGTGATAGAAAATATAACATCCGTGACAGACAATATAGCATCTATGGTAGAAAATATAACATTTGTGATAGAAAATATAACATTTCTGTAACACATTACACAAAAATAGCAATTGTGGCAGAAAATATAACATCTGTAACAAAATAATAACTAAACGATGTTCAAGTTATATTACTATAGCTATAGATTTTAGTATATGTGATACAGGTGGCGTGTATGCTCGTTTGGAAGCGGAATGGCGCGAACGACACGGACAGCGCGCGCGTACTCCCGCGCCAACCACAGCACGTTCTGTACTTCGCTATCACCATCCCGCCAACAAGTACAAATAAAATGAATAAAGTTATCTTTATTACCCTGATTTGTTTTTAATTTCCTTCCAAGATCATTTTCAGTGCTGAAAAAATATACTGTTTTATTTGTTACACATAAATGAATTTGATTTATTGTATTTTAAATTATTGATTCGAACGTGTGATTTTTGTTGTCATTAGAATTATACATAGAGCGGAGGAGGCAAGGAGAACCGCCCCAAATTCAAACTCTAAGCATTAAATAATAGTTCTAAAACTGACCTAAATGGCGCTAGTATAGGCAAAGGATATGGTTGATCCGAAATATTTTTGTAAATATAACTTAAAATAACTGCTGTCGGAAAACGTGAAGAATGATACATTTTTGTGAACATACGTTTAGTGATTTTCGAATATTATGTTATGATTTTTTTCAAATACCCAATTGAACAATAATGAAGCCTATAACATATACTGTAGCGCCACCATTAGTACATATTGACGACATATTTCCATATACGGAGATGGTTCTCCTTATGTCTACTCTCCATAGAGTACTAGCTGATACCCGCGAATTCATCTGCTTTGTTTATAACCGTAACAATATATTTTGTATTCACAGGAATCTATTCACCGTGAACCAAGTCCGAATTATGCCGTTCATAAGTTTTTAGTTTAATTTTGATATTTAAATTTAACATGTTTAAAATATGAAAGTCTATATAAAAACTCTAAATCTTACGAACGGCTAAAATTGGATTTGGCTTATTTTTAAATGTAACGACTGAAATCTATTTTTGATTTAGGTCTATCTAATCTTTTATAATATCGTTTGACCATAAATTCACATGTGACAAAAGGTTTCTCAATCTTTTTTCAAGAGGCCGCAAACACCTTTCACGTAATGTCGCGGGTCGCAAACTAAAAATATTTAGATTTTAACTAAAAAACGTAATTATAAATGAACGATATACTAATGTATATAGTGAAAATTGGTTGTACAATAAAACAAGCTAGATATAAAACATCATATAACCCTTGTGATGTAACGTTATCATGAAGGCACATTACTGAGGACATGTAGGAGGACTACATTTTGAAAACAACTGTTTAATGAAATTTTTAATACGGTGAACCATTTTTCAAAACTTAATGGTGGTAGAGCCACGTTGAAACTATTACTGGTTTCAGCATGAATGGGTCGGCTCGTCCGGGGTAGTACCACCCTCTCATAGAAAACCGACGTGAAGTAATAGTGCATTGTTGCGTTTCGTTCGGTCAAGGGTGGTAACGCACTTCTCTGGTGCTGTTAGTGTTCATGGACGGTGGTGATCACTTAACCCACCTGACTAATAAAAAAACCTTTGTCAAATGTTATTCAAATGAGTCTGTAGGCTTGTTTCTATAAAACCTCTGTGCATCTAATTTAAAAAAATATATTGATTGTATTTGAGCAGTTCTTGGTAATTGTAATGCAAAACCGAATCCAACTCTGAGATAGTCGCCGTTTCTAAATGCAATGGATTTTGGATAACAGACATTTAATTTTTAGAATGCCATTCACTCTTTGTCGCTAATTTATCCCAATGCGACAGTACCGCGATCGGGTTATATAGGATCTACTTATTCCACTCAGCGTGTCATTTATCTTATGAGCGCGAAATTGGAATTTGTTGAAAATAAAGTAACTTCAGATGGGTCAACTATAAAATCCGGTGGGCCGCAGCTTGAGGTTAACTGATCTAGAAGCATCGGCTATGTAAGTACTTGATTACCCCTATTGGTATACGTTTAGTGACTGCGTTAAATTTTTTGAAACAGATACTGACGGAGAGGAAAAGCCCCATTGTTGCGATATGGCGAACACTGCCATAGAGTAAGGAAAAAACTAGAATATTTATTCAAATAGTTTTATTGTCTTATATCTAGAAGCGCAGACGGTGCGGGTATTGACTCGAGCGGAGACCGAAAGACGCCTTGAGGTAACCGCGAAGTACCTTCTTGTCTGCCCGGACCTTGATGGCCTTCATCACCGCCTTGTCGACCAGCTTCTGATCGGTCTTGCGTTGCTCTGATGGAACGTATTTCTAGAAAAAAAAAGGAGATATAAAGGGATAACTTATGGTCTTGGCACAATTTCATTAAAGACTAACTGTGTCCATGACCATCCACATCGAACCTGATGTAATTACTAACCACTTTTCTGTCATACTTAAGTCGCGTCGTCATTAAAATTACAATAACTTTTGATAGAACGAACAGACTTTAATGAAACAAAGATTAAATGTTACTCGAAGAATCGAATGTTGCTTTATGACTTTCTTGAAAAGGTTTTACTATAAACGCAATACTTTAGCAGTGATGAGTATTCATTCAAACAGATAGATATTTTAAAGTTCATTTTATTACTTATTTCTAGACAACTGCAACATTTTTTTTATAAAAATGTAAAAAGTGCATGTGCATAGTAGAAGACTTTTGAAGTAATAACGGTCTACATAGGTTCTAGTAGCTATAAAGCTAGAAGCTTTCTGTAAAGAAAAACCTAGAATTGTGATTGGGCTTCTCCAATTTCCCAACTCGGTTGCTACCTAACCTCAAATTGAATATCTGTCAATCTGTTTCCCAGCAGCTGCATTTGAGAGCTATTTCGCTCTATGCTTAGTGGGGACCATGTTGGACTATATATATAATAAACTAAAACCTACTTACAATGGAATACAAATCAATGTAACATCCTTATGTCATTATTCATAAATCAATGTAGCCTAGTTCTTTTCTATTTCTCTGTAACACGTAACCATTTGGTAAACTTTTATACGACTTTGAAATTGAATCCTTAAATGCATGATTTTTTGTTTTGAATTTTACACCATCGTTTTTTACAACAAATAAAAAACAACTGTTACTAATATTGGCTGTACAAATGTAATGAATGGAATTAGAATGGAGACGATTGGCAACATTATGCATTTCAGGATTAGCTCGCAATTTGGCCAAAAGTCATTTTATTCAAGTCTTTTTTTTATATCATGGGTCACCAGATGTAAGTGATCACCGCCGTTCATGGACACTAGCAACACTGGGGGTGTAGCAAGTGCATTGCCAGCCTGTGTTTGGGAAGAGAGAGAGAAGGAGGGGAATTGGGAGGAGAAGAGGTGGCCATCAGGCGCTCTCATTGACTGAACCAAACAACAATGCAAGCACTGTTACTTCATATCAGTGTTTTTGTAAGAGGGTGGTATTACCCCGGACGAGCCAACCCATTCATGCTGAAACCAGTAATAATTTCCGCATGGCTCTACCAGCTCTTTAAGTTTTTCAAGTGAAGTTTATGTTAAAATAAATTTGACAGAGTGACTGAATTCGAAATGTTATATATCCGGATAAGCTAGTAATCTTGTGACTTTAATCATGGCACATTTATATATATCGGTGCTCATTGGTGTGAAAACTTTCAACTCCATTGTGATTTTAAACTCAATGAAAGGAATAAGCAATATTAAAAGGAATCAAATATATACATTTAAGTCATCTAAATCATATAAATATCTATCTAAGATTTAACATGCGAGAGAATAAGATATAATACATTACACACTATCACTTATTTTCATGGTGTCCTCATGGTACTACCTAATACTTGGTCTAGTCGGAGAATTTTGTGTGCCTGAGCATTTCGAAGCGTTGGGCGTCATAATCAGTATATCGTTTATATATCATCATATATATTAATACTTGAAGTCTAAATTTTGTACCCCTTTTTAACGGAATTGCGCGAAAGGATGAACGTGAAATTTGGCATAATTAAAGTTTATATGGAGGAGAAGTGTAGAAAGCTATTTATTTTATATAAAATGCATTAGAAGCACATTAAATTAATTAAAATATGCATTACTCACACTACTGCTTCAATTTTACACAACATATACACACATGTAAATAAAAAAGACATTTTGACATCTGTCAATAAAGGACTTTAAAAAAGGTTGTGAAGGAGGTTGCTATGCTCGACTGTATGTATTATTGTACTCTTACGTTCCAATTACCCTTTTTCATTCTACATTCAACAATGATATTAGAACATACAACTAGTATTATAATATTTACCCCTTTAAAAAATCAATGAACTATGGTCGAATGGTCGAACCACTGGCCACCCACTAGTATATTTTATTTATCTAAAATCGATCTATAACATGTGAACTGCACACAAGTTTTTCTGTCATGCGGGTTATAAATGAGTTATTATATTTTGAGATTGACTAAATCCGATGTAAGCCATTTCCATTATTGACGTTATTTTTCAGGATCTTCAAATTTTCTGAATGTAAAATATCAATACAAAAAAAAACCTTATAAATGCCAAAATTTGAACATCATTATCTCGGTGTATAAAAACTGGAGATGTTAAAAAAAGTAAACATGTTATGTTAAGGAATAGAATTAGATTTAGCTCATTTTGGAATGCAAGGATTCAAATATTATCAGTTAGTAATTGGATTAATATGATCTCAAAGACGTACCTCTTTTTTAGTAGCGAAGATGTCCTCGCCCTCTTTGCGCTTGACGCTGCGCTTCACGCTCTTCTTGTTCTTCTTGAAGTAGGCGTCGTCGAGGTGTGCGGGCAGCTTGAACTCGCCCAGGTCTATCTTGGTGGATGTACCAATGACAAAGCGTTGAGGAATTCGTCGTAGCGGGCACGAGTTTAACTGCAAATTTGAAAATGTTTTAAGAGAGAACAATATTTGCCACTAGCTTTTGCTCGCTGCATTCTACATAAAGTAGAATGGATCTATCTCTCTGAAAGAACACATATCTTTTTGAAAAAGGTACCCATTTCCTTTGTGTTGTCCTGACAATGTGTATGCAAATTTTCATGATAATCAGGTTCTTCAACTGTTTGATTAACACGTTCCGTGCTACATGTACCACCGGTGGTACACATTAAAATTGATCTTTAGGCCATGTGTACCGTCAGTGGTACATGATTTGATAACTATTGT